>KZ807571.1:354706-372347 GCA_000696205.2 Oncopeltus fasciatus
TTTGAGATTTTTTTTTTTTTTTTGCACCTACTTCGATCTACAAACATTTTCATAATAATGTTTAGTTTGTCATAATCCTCCCCTCCTCAATCTCATTTGATTTTAATCAAATTACTTACAGATTTAGGAACTTTATTTTTCATATTTACAATATTTAGGTCACATTGAAGTATTTTGGCTGATACTATTATTGCCTTTGCAGTGCCGGTAACAGAGAAATGATAAGTGGCAATAATTAGCTAGCTGTTTTCAGGCCTCTTTCTAAATAAACACATTTAATTTTTTGTACATATCTGTTAATTAGCTGTAAGTAATTTATGTTTTCTATGTATTTATTAGTTATTAACGGCAGTAGGTCCAATTGTTAGCTGTAAATAGTGGGTATACTCTCATTCGTTACAATTAATTTAAATAAATAAATCTTTATTCATAATTTTTTTTTGTTACAGCAAATGAAATAATTATCATGTCGACTGTCAAAGAAAACATATCGAAAAACTTTTAAAATATTAGAATGTTTAGTAGGACTAAAAACTTCAGTTTTTTTTTTTTTTATTTATTTAAATGTCATATGCCAAGAAATATTGTGATAAACTTAAAATTTGGCCTCTAGAGGGCTTATACTCACAAACACAGGCACACATATGTATAAAACTCAATCATTTTTGGTGTCTACTGGTAGGATTGGAGAAAATATCAAAGAAATTTTCAAAATTCCGGTATGAGAACAACCTTAGTAGCTTACTGGATACAATACCATTAGAAAAAATGCTGTTTTTTTATTTTTCTATCTAGAGCTAAAAACCAAATCTTTCCGTAATAGTTGGCAGACCTTTATTAATTGGTGAAAAAAGGTTGTTCAGGACTAGACAAAAACCTTCACTGCCATGTTAGGAGTCCTAAAATGAAACTTTGGGTACCTCGAAATGATGATATAAATGAATATTTATATTAAATATTATTTCTACCTAAATCATTTTTAAGCTACGAACAGATGTGTGATTCACAGTGCTGTATTGATGATAAAGAGAATCTATATTAATCAATTAACTATTCCACTTCAGTCAGGGATAGAGAAGCATTTGTTGTCCTATATGTTCTACAGATCAGGAGAAATCAAAAGATCATAAGATTAATTTTCCTACAATGTCATATTCATATAACCCTCTGTCAAAGATCATTTTGAGTATGATTATTCTTTGTCTATCTTACTTAGGTATATATATGGTGAAAGTAATTTCATAATAATATAACCTTGTTCCCTTTAATTCCTTAAAACCTTTATAATATTAATTTTTTCATTCCTATTAAGCAATCAACTGGTCAATAAGTTGATGACAAGACCATATTTATTCTATTTTCTTGTTATCAATTTCACTCTATTTTTTTCTGTTGTCAATTTCACTGTTTAAAATTAACTAATCGATTTCTCAAACTGATTAGACTTTTACTTCGCTTTTGGTTTTACTACTAACTGTGCTGCATTTCAGGGAAGCGATGGGCCTTCCTATTAGGAGTTGGATTTGGTGTAGGAATGGCTTATGCGTCATGCGACTATGAAATAAATGATAAATCAGAATTAATACCTTGTAAAAAAGAACCAAAGAATAAGAAAAAGAAAGATGAAGAGGTGGATATGTGGAATATGGATATTGAAGGGAAATAAATAAGAGTAAATTGAAAATTATCTGTTACAATAAATCATTCACAGGGATAATATTTGTTTATTGGGTAAAAATTATAAGGCACATTTATAGTTTTTTTTAAAGTACAAGTATGGCAATTTATTTTAAACTAAAGTAAGTTAACTTGCTACAAGCCAGCAATTAATATTCTTTTTTAATGTTCTAATTTTATTCAGCTAATCAATATATATATNACAAAAAATTTAGTTTTAAATAAAATTTAAAAAAAAAATTAATTTTAATTCTTCAACTAATAAAACCGATTTTACCTGCAAATTAAAACACGTTACTTCCTGGATCAAAGAAAAAATCATGAGAAATAAAATCCTACTCAGTACTATGGGTGTTTATAATAGGATAACTACCTGGATATAGCTCCTCTCTCCATGATCCGAAGTAGTTAAACAGGATCTTAAAAATAAATTAGCTATGTTAGATCTGGAGCAAAAAGATAAAACTGAAAGATGAAGGTTTTTGAAAAGAATGTTTTCTTGATATAAGTTCAATTTAAAGTTGTTTTTTTTTAAATCAAAGATACGCAAAAATTACAAACTTTTCGGACTATTGATAGTTGTTGAGTTTGTCTCCGTGAAAAATTAAACTAAAAAGAAAAAATTATCTAAACGTATCTAGTTGCCTTACACAAAATTAAACATTGTTCGATAAGGTTGCATGCTGAAGAAATGATACTAGTCCTCAAACATATGAAAATTTAACCTGCATTAGGAAAGTATTGTTGAAGTTACTTATGGTGGGGGATCTAGTGACAAGGTTCAAGTGAATGGTTTCTAGCGGAGGGGTGAAGAGGAAGTCTTCCAAGTGGAGCAATGTCGAGAATTGCCGATGAGGGTCCTAAGTGGGACAAATGTGTGGTCAGCTCCGTCAAAAACATAGGTGAGTACTCTAAATGAGGCAGTCCACATACAGTAGCTGCTTTCAAGTAAAGTACAGGATTAAGCAAAACAAATCTCAAGGATAAGCGTTCTTTAGGTGCAAAACTGAAGGTAATTCAAAAAGTTCATCAAATTCAACTCCTTATTAATTGTGTAATTAGATAGTTCAGAGTTACTTTTAAAACTGACTGAAGAAATTGCCAGAACAGGCTGTCCGCTATTGCCTGTGGCAGTGACGTCACAAAACAAATTTGATCTTACTTACGTTAAGTCGCTGCATCCTGTAGACAAGGGCCAGGGTCGCCATCTTTGAGCAGGAACCATCACTATTTTTATATTAACTCCGACCTCGACGGACCTTTTTGACTTAAATTATACTAAGTTTGCTGAGGGCAAACCAACTAACATAACGCACTGATATCTCTAAATGGTTTCAATGAACCGTTTTATTAACGTAACGCCATACATAGTTTTATGAGGCCGTAATTTCATTCGTCCAAGACATTTTTCATACGCAAGTGAAACAATGCCCTAACTAATACACTCCTGAATCAACTTGATTTTATAAATCACACAATCTAGAGTCATTAATGCGTTGAACCACTTCAGTAACTAAAAATACGAAACTGAAAAACACAAACCAAATTGAACGAACTAGCGACTAAGGGACTACTTCATTTGTTTAAAACAGTCGACACTTCTCAGTGAAGTTACTGGCAACACTGATTACTGCTAATATATTTATATTTTTAGTAGGTATAGTATATAAATTGATAAAATGAACTTTAGATTATTGTGAGGAATATTGTATTTATAAATTTTCCTAATTTATTAATTAATATAGTCCTGACAATTATCTCTATCAATTTATATATCTACCTACTAAAAATAAAAGTATAATGATGGGAAGGGGGAAGTATCAATGGATTTTGGGCATGTTAAATTCGAAACTGTTTTTTTCTCTAATGTCTAGCTCTTAGATATAGGGCTTGTCTATTTTTTTCTATAACACTGAAGTTTAAAATTAAGAGTATCAACAGAAAATGTGTAGTCTTTACCTGTTATAATTTTTAATGATTCTTAATTGAAAGAATATGAAGTCAGATTTCTGATAAGTTGTTTCTTTTTTATATAAAGAATAATTTTACTTTTTAAAAAATCTGAAAAATTCCTATTTTTCACGCGTTTAAATACATTTTGTTCAAAAATCAAAGTGATAGGAAAATCCAATTGTACATTTGTATTCTAGTATCAAATTTTCTCTAAAAAGCAGTACAGCTCATTTGTTACAGCTCTTTTGTAGGTACTGGATGGTGAATAGAAAAGGGAAAGAGCACTACTGGTAGGGAGCTCTCAGGGCCACCAAAACTTTACCCTCTCTCCTCTAAAATTTTGCTCGTTTCCTAAGTTCTTCCTCAATGTTTCATAAGTTCTGCTTCTGAACTGTTATGAAAAGTGAAAATGTCAAATTCTAGTCTTTGTAGCTGCGAAAATCCTCCAAACAAGATGTTTATGTAAATGGACGATTTATTTTGAATTCTCAAGGTAGACCTAATTCTCAGGAAGTTAAAAAAGCTTATTTTTTATTAGGGTTATCAAATAAAACCAGTTCAACTATTTTAAAAAATATCTTTTACTTGCTGAGCGCTTTCAGAATCAATGATTACTTCTGCCTTGGTAGCTCTAGGTGCTGTACACAACACTCATTATAAGGTGACTGAGCTCTGAGGATGGAATCATTGATATATGTACAGCCAAAGTGAGTTTATGTAATTGTTTCACCATAATTGGAAACTATTTCCATAATCAAGGGATGGCAAAATAATAAAGGTATTCCTTTATTATCCTGATTAACATTATTTTCTGCTAATTTATCTAGGTTATAGAAGTTGGAAGAAGTATTTTTTAATAGATTAATGGATTGAGCCATATATTTGGTAGGCGAAGATAAAAATAGTATTTGAATGAGAAAATGACATCTGAATTTTTTATGTGATATTAATTTATAATTTTATTAATACTTTTCTATAAAAAAAAATTAATAAAAATGTTGGACAATAACAAGATCAAGCAGGATGTGATTCTTCTGAGTTTAAACAGTTTAAATCTTATTAACACTTACCTTCAATAGTTATTTGCTTTCCTGCATCTATCAGTCATATTAAATCAGATAAGAATTAATTTTGAAATTTATTACAATTATTTGAATGCAGCAATAGTTACTTTCGCAAAACTTACAGCAGCAAATATGGTAGGTATTTTATTTACTTAGTATTTATTTGTCTTGATTTTGATTGAGAAACTGGAATGTTGAAGAAAAGCTACTAAAGGCATAGAGAATCCTGATATTAACAAAAAATTATGTTTCATAAAGAATACAAAGAGNAGGGAGGCCAAAATTTAAATTCTCTTTATAACTTCATGTATATATAAAATATCTTTATTTTTGCTAGCTTTACAAAAATCATGTGTGTAGTGATACAAGATAGGTGTAAAATGTAATTAGTAAAACATATTCTCCAACATTGAAGAAAAAAAAGATACATATTGATACATATTTGTAACAGTGATTTTGAGTGTTGGACAGGACTACTTATTTTTACAATATAGAAACCAGATTCGGTATTAAGATTCGTATTGCAAACCTTCAAAAGAAGTCATTTTTGGTTGAAACCAGATGAGGAAGTGGGAGTGGGGGTTTAGAAGGAGACCAATATTTATAATTGTACTGTCTTCGTTGTTATTTGAGTTACTAAAATTTAACTGAAAATAATACTGTAAAATGTAACTTTCTAAGGATCTATACATTTTTACAAAAAATGCTTGAGATGAAAAAAATGTATGAATGTAACAATGATGGGTGACTGCATCCCCCACTACTTCTACCTTTCCTGACTAGATGTAAAGCTTAGTAGTGATACCTTTTATCTTCATTGTTCTCCCTGGCTTGTAAATTAAATTTGTGTGTATATATATATATATATATATATAATGTTACATAAAAATCCACTCAGTCCAATTCAATTATTATTTTATAGTTCTGTGAAAATTGTAATAGAAATCAGTATTGGACGATTAGTAGTTAAGAAAAACACAAATTGGCCAAGCTCAAAATTCAATCAGGCAACAAATAGTAGCACAATGAAAATAGCACAATTACATACTTAGTATATAGTATTACAATACTTAGTAATTATCATAGCAGACCAGACAGTGTTTAAGCTGAAGAAAGCACTCTTCTTCAGAAACATGCCTCAACACACAGCTATTTAAATAAGCACAAATTATGGGAAGTTAGGTTACAAGTAGCTACATTCAAAACACAAAGAGTTAAACATATCAAAGCAACATACACGTAGCAAAGATTTTCAAATATCACAACAAAAAAAAAAATGGATGTAGAAAGGTAGGGTTACAGTAATAGTAATAGTAAAAATGTATGCTGACTATGTGAGAATCATTATGTGTGTTGAAGGGTGGGATTTAGGAATATCAGACATAGGAAGTCTGATTCAGTTACTAAAAGTGAAATTTGTAAAGATTTGTATTTAACCTTAACCTATTTTATTTAACTTCAGATTAAGATTTCTCATTAGATAGTTTTCTTAGAATAAAACTGTTCATTCCTGTAGAAGGGAATAGTTGAAAGTGACACTGTACAACAATTACGTGGAATTTCATGCTTGATGAAGTTTCAGCTTACATTGTAAGACTTCTTTAGGGCTATCATAGAGCCCTGTCTTGCTCTTGTAATAGCCCCACAGGTGACTTACATTGTAAGCCGAAAACTTTTTTTATTGGTTTTTTAAAATCAATATTTAAGCCAAACCTCTATTACCTTATAAATTGAAAAACAATTAATTTATACTCGAAGGGCAAAGAGAGAAGAAGGAGTTTTTGCCTGTTAGGGGCTAAGACAGTTGGCTTTTTATCAAATAGGTCAGTTGAACAAAATGATGTAGTTTATTTTTTGCTACTTGAATAGTTGAAATTAACTATTTTCTTTACAATTTTACAACAGCATTATAATTTGTATTATTTTTTTGTAACTCCCTTATTTTCTATGAATAATTATTGTTGTAAGCTGTCATGTATTTTTTAACATCATAAAAGGCCTTAAAGAAGAAATTAAGTATTCTAAATCAGCCTAAAAATTTAAATTTTCTCCAGCATCCCTGTTTTGCCTCATTTTAAAGGAACCACTGGATCTTTTAAAGTAATTATTTAAAAAACTATTATTAATGGTTAATGGGAACCCTAATATTTATAGGTTTTTTTTTAGTTAAGTAGCAAATTTGTTTGTTACTTTACCCCTTCCTAACCGAAGCAGTTACATCTTTTTATAAACCTGATACATTTATCATTATGTTATTAGGCTGATTTATGCACATTTTTATCCTACTTCTAAAAAGATAATGTACTAAATTTTAATTCAGTTATGAACATGTGATCCAGGTGGTATGACATCCCCTCTGCCTTCATGATAGACCTGAAGATGGCTTACAATGTAAGCCAAAATGTTGGCAGATAATAAAAGATACACATTTTTTAAATTGTATTTTTTACAAACACTAACAAAAAAATATCGACTAAATTTTAATAATTTAAAGGCATATACAAATTTTACAAAATAATTTTTTTTATTATTATTATATTGTTCTGTGATTTATATTTGTAATCTTGAAAATGAGATACCTCTTTGAAATGTCAAACTGAAGGAAGACTATAGATACTTGTTTAAATAAATTACTAACGGATTATATGTTTATAACTTAACCTATAAATAGAGCAAATTCTTGACTCACTTTATTATTTAAATTGCAAGCAAGGAAAGCAATTAATATAAATGAGGGAAATCATTGTAATAATGGGCAAGCATTCTTTTGGTGAATATAAAACCATTCAGCTGCTACAGTGAGTTTAGAAAATTATTTAGAGTCAATATTATGAATATTGCAATTTAAACACAACTTTCAATATTACTGAACCAACTATTGGGCTAAAAATTTACATTCAGGGTACAATTTATATCCTTTAAAGCATGCAATTTAGCATAAATGACCCCTTTTATGTTGATATTCATATAAATGAATCAGTTAGCTAATTCCCTATCAATAAGGAATGTCAACAGTTGTGCTAAGAGATGTTCTGGGATGTTAATCCTTGAATACAACCAACCTGGATTAAACTCCAGATGATGAATATATTGTGTTAATTCTAAAAATATACAAACCTTCTAGAGATTAATTATATTTCAAATAACAGAAAAAAATAAATTAGAAAAGTGCATTACATATTTGGGATTTCAGTACTGCTGTCGTCTTGTTGACGCAGTTAGAAAAAAAGTGTTATTTTTCTTTAATAATTCCAAAATAAAAATTTAAAACTTAATTAGAAAAAAGTAAGGCTGAGGTTACATACATGTACTAACCCTCCTCATCGTGGTAATATGGATGAGTGACACCTTCGTGAGAGTGGGCTCTACCTAGCCTCTGGAGACGGTGGGCAGCCATGCTGTAAGGAGGGCCCCGACCCTGGCCGCAGCCTGGACATGTGCCCAACACAACCATCATAAGCAACAAGTTTTAGTCCTTTTGGGTTAGCTTAAACAGACATCCCTCACAACACACACCACTTAAATGCTGCCATCACCAACTCTAGCCAAATACCAACTACCTCAGTATGAAAACTTTCAACAAAGCAATCTCAAATTGAAACCAGATTTTACGAAAATGAAAGTTAAACTTTAAATTTACTAAAAACTGTGTTGGATGATTTTAACACTTCTTATTAATCTTATACATGAGGCTTTTATTTTTATTTTTGGTCACTATTGAACAAGAACATATGAGTTACAAAGTAATAATCAGAACCAAACAAAAGAACAGAAAGTCAATGGAGTACATGTAAACTATAAGTAGATTTCCTATGTCTGCAATTAGCAGNAATTAATAAAAATGTTGGACAATAACAAGATCAAGCAGGATGTGATTCTTCTGAGTTTAAACAGTTTAAATCTTATTAACACTTACCTTCAATAGTTATTTGCTTTCCTGCATCTATCAGTCATATTAAATCAGATAAGAATTAATTTTGAAATTTATTACAATTATTTGAATGCAGCAATAGTTACTTTCGCAAAACTTACAGCAGCAAATATGGTAGGTATTTTATTTACTTAGTATTTATTTGTCTTGATTTTGATTGAGAAACTGGAATGTTGAAGAAAAGCTACTAAAGGCATAGAGAATCCTGATATTAACAAAAAATTATGTTTCATAAAGAATACAAAGAGTCCCTATTGCCTCTAAGGTTTTCAAGTATTTTCTCCTCTTTCTTTCCTTTCTACTGCTAAAAAAAGAAAAAAATTTGAACCATATTGATAATAAACACAACCAGCCATTAGTTTTCATTCTGTGGCAAATACCCACAAATTAAATAGGTGTAACTACATATTATTCTAATATTTAAACAATTTGTAAAGGCAAGTGAAGAATTTACAACAAGCTTCATAAGCAAATATATTTTGTCAAGCAGTTTGATCATAAAAAATGTTTAACCTTTACCCCAATTAAAACTGAAATTTCTAAGGCTAACTACCTACGATTAATATCTTCCTTTCGATAGTGCAAGGATTTTATTTTTCTTTATTAATCATCATTCTTTTCAACTAGAAATGTGTATATTCTCAATATCATACTCTTTTACTCAAATTTCAACCAAAGGGTAAGTCCTTTTAAGACATTATGACGCATGAAACTTAAGATCTACATTGAGATTTATTGTCAGGGGACATAACCATCAAATATTTGTGGTCCATGAAAATTATGGGTAAAGTAAGATTAGTGTTAAAGAATTAAAACTGTACCTAGTTTTTCTGCATGTACTTTAACTATTACTGTTACAGTGTGATAATAGTATAATTTTAAGGCTTTTGTAATTGTATAATGGAAAAAAATAATGAAAAGGTAACTTCAAATAAAGCAAATTATGTGATATCACTTAATCCGTTGTTATCTATAGTAATTACAATAATACACTTAAAAAAATAATAATTGTAATAATTTTAACTATAATATCGATTTAAGAATTTACTTAACTATTTCACACTACAAAAATCTATACACAAAAAACGAAATAAAATCATGTACATATTATACACACAAAATAAACAAGTAGTTGTACATAGTAAAAAGAAAATGACACTGTACAGCCAAAATAAATATTTATACAATATTATGTCTTTTTCAGAAACAATATAAATGCAAAGATAAAGATTCTGGATATTTATTTTACAAAATTATAATAAAAAATAATAAAATCTGTACAAATTGTTCTAAAAGTCTACACTATAAACAGAAAAAAACAAAATTTTGTGATAAATGAAATAACTATATAATTTCAATTAGGGGAGGAGTATTTTATTTTTTATACATATTCTGATATCTGAATATTTTAAAAGTGAGATACATTTTATCTATAATAATTTTAGCTATTTAAAAAAAAAATTTCTATGTTTTAGACGAAAAATAACACTAATATATAAAACAAATAATTCACTACTTATTTGCACACAGGAATGTGTTTGTTTATAACAAACTAATTAAAGTTCCTTAAAAATAGTCACTAGTTTCATACCTATTAAATAATGCTATTCTATCTGATATCTTTCTAATATTAACAAAATTAAAATTAAAGAAACCAATAAAAGTTGACATTTTTATTACTTCATGAAGTTTTGGAACTAATATTACCTACACATGCAAAAAACAATTTACTGATGATTGTTAAATACTTACTAGATATTTTATAAATTTGAGGGTATTTAAATGAAGTAATAAACAGTTCAAATTGGTTTTATTTATAAATATGTGGAATTATATATTGAATTGTCAATATGGTTAATTAGTATTATTTGAAAAATATGAAAGATAAGAAAATTGGTGACACAAGAAAAAGATGTAGGTTATAGTTTTAACAAGTTTAAATGAAAATATAACTCAAGTGTTAAATGAGGAAAATCAAATAAATAATACATTTCGTATTGTGCCTAAATCATTAATGAATAACTCCTCATTGTTTATGGTCCCAATTCCAGTATTAACTGTTCAACATAGACATTTTCTAATAAGACTGTTAAAAAAATAATGCACAGAAAAAATAATTATGAATCATTGTATATTAAGGAAATTAATTTATCAGAGCATGTCAATTAGTTAGGAAAGACAATGAGATGTTTTTATTACCAAAAGGTATAACATTATTCTAGTTTTCTAGAACCTCACATGAAAAAATTAATAGTTACCTATTTCCAATATTCATGAAAATGAAAATTTTATTAAAATAGTTGTTGGTACTAATATTTTAAGCCTGTTATTAATTACCATGACTTATTTTTAAATCCTTATTTATTAGAAATAAAAATTATACATTTTTGAAAAAGGTTGCCAAGTTCTCTTTTTTAAAGGCCTGCTAAGCTCTTTAAGTTAAAATCGGAAGAGAAACACAAAAATTTTAAAAATAAAACTATTAATTAAAAGTTTAATAAAACTATTGATTATGGCATAATAAAAGTATCAAAATAACAGAAATAAAATAAAATACAATACCTTGGTTTTGAGCATATAATTTCTATTTAGATGCATGTAAGGTTAAATGAAAAAGAAAAACATGCTATATTTGTATCAAGAAGATTACCATTTTTTTTTTATCCGAGATGAAATAAAGTCACTTGTATCATTTTAATGTCAACAAATATCCATTAAGTCAAACAAATTGTGCCAAGTACTCAGATGTTTCAATTGAATTGAATATAAACTCTTCCTTTAACATCATTTTCAAAGCAAGTTACTTCTTCAAATGGAATAGGCAAGAAGACGTTTTTTAAAATTATATACCGTCCTGGGATAAAGGTAGCCTAAAAGCACAAGTTACTATTCCACTCCAGACAAGAAAAAAATTTGACTTTATTTATAACAAACATCATACGGTCTAGCCCAATGCATGCTTTGTAGATTAAATTAATAAAAATGTCAACTATTATTTTATTTAAATAATTTTTTCATTTCAAAATAAAAGAGACTAGCTGAAAATGTAAATATTTTACAATGTTCATAATTTTAAAACAAACAACCACATAGTGGACATGAGTTAAAAATAGGGGGAAAACTTGAACTCAAGTCATTTAACAGATTATAGGTATAAAAATATTAATTTGTAAAAAATATTGAACAGCTAGGACTTGAAAATACTTTTGACAGCTCTAAAAGAATAAAATAATTCATTAATAATTAATTCAATTATAGTTTAATGGTTTTCCCCTTTTGTTTTGATGTTGCTTATGAAAATACATATTTTGTTTTAATTTCATTCTTCAAAACAGGCACACAATTTTTTTTTTTTTTTAAATTGTATGCAAAAATATAGGCAAAAATTGATTTGGCATTTCACAAATTATCACCACAGCCATCCCTGCAGCATTCTGATTTCTAATGAAATCTATATGACAAGAACACACAATACATAAATTTATACTTTAAACAATGTTTTATATTTATGTATACATATATTTATATCTTTTATATCATATATATAATATGTAAAAAAAGGAATAAAAAACAAGCATGTTGTTGATCTTTTCAAGAAAGAGAAAACATTCCACAACTATCGAATAAAACTATTAACACACAATAAAACCTAAATTAGATAAAAAAATTATAACACATATATATATTAATATATAACAACTTTTAAAAATCATAATTATATTGTTTGTGTTTTGTACATAATAAACATTTTGAAATATTTTGGTAACTTATCAAATTAAATTAAATTGTAAAATGTCTAATCCTTCTTAAAATATACATTTTTTTTAGTAAGATTAAACTAGTTAAATTGATTCCACAAATCACAACACTGGCAAAGACACTAGAACATACACGAAACATTTAATGAAGATATGTTACAATAAGAATCTCCTTTAGCAAATAGATCACAAAAAATCCAGAAAAATAAAGAAATAGTATTGTTATATATACTTTTTTTTTTCAAATTTGAGAAACCACTGAAATTCAGCTAGGAGTTTTAAATTAATTAAATAATAAATTAAAGTGTTATGCCTCAACTAAATACTGTAAGTCATTATCAAGGCAGTGGTGATGAACCACTAAGGTGATAACTAGTTGTTTCAAAGTATATATTAATATATGTTAGCAGTTTTAAACATCACTGCAGCCTTAAGAATGACTCACTCAAGAATCAATGTTTTTATATAAAATTTGTTATTTACAATTATACTTTTTTTTAAATAACTAAAAATCATGGCTGAATTTCAATGATAGCCTTAAGTGAAAATGCACTGGCTGATTGCAGCAATCTTTTAATTTTTAATTCATAGATATTTTGTACTGGGAGAGTATAAAAAATTGGAATGTTTTCAATTGATCTAAATAGCTATTAAAGACAAGGCAAGACATTATAAAAAACACTATTAAATTAAAAGTGTTTTATAAGATTATAGAGAGCAATTATTGCCAAATTTAAGATGAGAATAAACTTTTAATTTATATTAATATACTTGTATTAAATCTTACATTTCCTTAACTGCCTGGCCCTTTTTATTGTTAATACATTTTAACAAACACAAACTATCCATCTTTTACCTATGAGATCACTAACAGTCCATCATTCCAATATAAATAGCACCTTCAGACAACTCGGAACCCTAAATGGCTGTAACATTTACACAGCAGAAATGTGTGATTCACTGGTATCTGTAAATAAGAAAAGAAAACACTAATTATTCGTCCTTTGCAATGATCTTAACATATAAAAATGTTTTAAAACCTAAACTAAATATAAATCTAAAATTCTAGCATTATTATTAGATATCCAGGAGTAAAATCCAACTGAATAATTCTTATTATAACAAAGTTAAATAGTTTTTATCAGTTTATATATAACTAGTTAAATTGATTAAACTAATAAGATTAATTAGTTGATATGTATGTAATAGTTACTTTACTTGAGCATTATGCCATAAAATATAAATAGATTCATTTCCCAAAAATAGTAGAGATTCTCAAGGTGCCAAATTAATTAATAATGCATTTCAGAAAAGTGTTCTTATACACAATTACATACTAAAAGGATAATGAATGAGGTACATTTTGTTAAGTGGAATTGAAAATTAGACATAGGAACCACATTTTCTAACTAAAATAGTTTATAATTAAAAATAGTTTATTTTGGCAGTATATACTCGCAGTCACTTTGATGTTAAATTTAATGATTGATGTGGTAAATTTCATGAACTTTAAATCTTTCTCTAAAGAAGTTAATATGGAATTGTTGTTGACTGTAGAGATATATGACTTGTAATTGGGGTTCGGCCCAAAAGGGAGATTTAACTAAAGAAGTTAGTTTGAAAAACTTCACCCTCATAACTTCTATTTATCAGAATATAATTAAGCATTAAGAATCTTACCCAAGAACTAATTTTAGTTTTTTTTATAGTGCTCAGTATCAGCAATAAAATGTTCCAGATACAATAAAAATTGAATATAATGTCCCAGATATTGCTGATACTGAGCAGAATAATACAAAAAGCTTAAATTAGTTCTTGGGTAAGATTCATGGAGCTTAATTTTACATTTATGTATATATATATATATATATATATAATGTTACATAAAAATCCACTCAGTCCAATTCAATTATTATTTTATAGTTCTGTGAAAATTGTAATAGAAATCAGTATTGGACGATTAGTAGTTAAGAAAAACACAAATTGGCCAAGCTCAAAATTCAATCAGGCAACAAATAGTAGCACAATGAAAATAGCACAATTACATACTTAGTATATAGTATTACAATACTTAGTAATTATCATAGCAGACCAGACAGTGTTTAAGCTGAAGAAAGCACTCTTCTTCAGAAACATGCCTCAACACACAGCTATTTAAATAAGCACAAATTATGGGAAGTTAGGTTACAAGTAGCTACATTCAAAACACAAAGAGTTAAACATATCAAAGCAACATACACGTAGCAAAGATTTTCAAATATCACAACAAAAAAAAAAATGGATGTAGAAAGGTAGGGTTACAGTAATAGTAATAGTAAAAATGTATGCTGACTATGTGAGAATCATTATGTGTGTTGAAGGGTGGGATTTAGGAATATCAGACATAGGAAGTCTGATTCAGTTACTAAAAGTGAAATTTGTAAAGATTTGTATTTAACCTTAACCTATTTTATTTAACTTCAGATTAAGATTTCTCATTAGATAGTTTTCTTAGAATAAAACTGTTCATTCCTGTAGAAGGGAATAGTTGAAAGTGACACTGTACAACAATTACGTGGAATTTCATGCTTGATGAAGTTTCAGCTTACATTGTAAGACTTCTTTAGGGCTATCATAGAGCCCTGTCTTGCTCTTGTAATAGCCCCACAGGTGACTTACATTGTAAGCCGAAAACTTTTTTTATTGGTTTTTTAAAATCAATATTTAAGCCAAACCTCTATTACCTTATAAATTGAAAAACAATTAATTTATACTCGAAGGGCAAAGAGAGAAGAAGGAGTTTTTGCCTGTTAGGGGCTAAGACAGTTGGCTTTTTATCAAATAGGTCAGTTGAACAAAATGATGTAGTTTATTTTTTGCTACTTGAATAGTTGAAATTAACTATTTTCTTTACAATTTTACAACAGCATTATAATTTGTATTATTTTTTTGTAACTCCCTTATTTTCTATGAATAATTATTGTTGTAAGCTGTCATGTATTTTTTAACATCATAAAAGGCCTTAAAGAAGAAATTAAGTATTCTAAATCAGCCTAAAAATTTAAATTTTCTCCAGCATCCCTGTTTTGCCTCATTTTAAAGGAACCACTGGATCTTTTAAAGTAATTATTTAAAAAACTATTATTAATGGTTAATGGGAACCCTAATATTTATAGGTTTTTTTTTAGTTAAGTAGCAAATTTGTTTGTTACTTTACCCCTTCCTAACCGAAGCAGTTACATCTTTTTATAAACCTGATACATTTATCATTATGTTATTAGGCTGATTTATGCACATTTTTATCCTACTTCTAAAAAGATAATGTACTAAATTTTAATTCAGTTATGAACATGTGATCCAGGTGGTATGACATCCCCTCTGCCTTCATGATAGACCTGAAGATGGCTTACAATGTAAGCCAAAATGTTGGCAGATAATAAAAGATACACATTTTTTAAATTGTATTTTTTACAAACACTAACAAAAAAATATCGACTAAATTTTAATAATTTAAAGGCATATACAAATTTTACAAAATAATTTTTTTTATTATTATTATATTGTTCTGTGATTTATATTTGTAATCTTGAAAATGAGATACCTCTTTGAAATGTCAAACTGAAGGAAGACTATAGATACTTGTTTAAATAAATTACTAACGGATTATATGTTTATAACTTAACCTATAAATAGAGCAAATTCTTGACTCACTTTATTATTTAAATTGCAAGCAAGGAAAGCAATTAATATAAATGAGGGAAATCATTGTAATAATGGGCAAGCATTCTTTTGGTGAATATAAAACCATTCAGCTGCTACAGTGAGTTTAGAAAATTATTTAGAGTCAATATTATGAATATTGCAATTTAAACACAACTTTCAATATTACTGAACCAACTATTGGGCTAAAAATTTACATTCAGGGTACAATTTATATCCTTTAAAGCATGCAATTTAGCATAAATGACCCCTTTTATGTTGATATTCATATAAATGAATCAGTTAGCTAATTCCCTATCAATAAGGAATGTCAACAGTTGTGCTAAGAGATGTTCTGGGATGTTAATCCTTGAATACAACCAACCTGGATTAAACTCCAGATGATGAATATATTGTGTTAATTCTAAAAATATACAAACCTTCTAGAGATTAATTATATTTCAAATAACAGAAAAAAATAAATTAGAAAAGTGCATTACATATTTGGGATTTCAGTACTGCTGTCGTCTTGTTGACGCAGTTAGAAAAAAAGTGTTATTTTTCTTTAATAATTCCAAAATAAAAATTTAAAACTTAATTAGAAAAAAGTAAGGCTGAGGTTACATACATGTACTAACCCTCCTCATCGTGGTAATATGGATGAGTGACACCTTCGTGAGAGTGGGCTCTACCTAGCCTCTGGAGACGGTGGGCAGCCATGCTGTAAGGAGGGCCCCGACCCTGGCCGCAGCCTGGACATGTGCCCAACACAACCATCATAAGCAACAAGTTTTAGTCCTTTTGGGTTAGCTTAAACAGACATCCCTCACAACACACACCACTTAAATGCTGCCATCACCAACTCTAGCCAAATACCAACTACCTCAGTATGAAAACTTTCAACAAAGCAATCTCAAATTGAAACCAGATTTTACGAAAATGAAAGTTAAACTTTAAATTTACTAAAAACTGTGTTGGATGATTTTAACACTTCTTATTAATCTTATACATGAGGCTTTTATTTTTATTTTTGGTCACTATTGAACAAGAACATATGAGTTACAAAGTAATAATCAGAACCAAACAAAAGAACAGAAAGTCAATGGAGTACATGTAAACTATAAGTAGATTTCCTATGTCTGCAATTAGCAGGGATGGGGAACAGTCCAGAAACAAAATTGATACTGATCAATCTGCTCAATGAGAAGTAAATGGAGCAATCACATTTTAATAGTCACTCAATGATTTCAAGATTTAAAGTTACTAAGTAGAAGACTGTCACTGCTATTACTATCCATGGAATTTATTTGGAGCAATACTTTCATTATATTATTCTACACATTTACTTTTCCTCATTTCCAAAAGATTCTTGCTATTTTATACAGTCAAATGCATTATTTAGTTATGTCAAAATATTTATTGATGAATCAAATTATAGATCTTTTTTCGCTACTGACAGTTTTATTTTTATTTGTTGTTGTTTTAGCATAGGCAAATGGTAAAAAAAAATTTTAAGTTTTAACTAAAATAATAGTGCTTTTATATTTCTTGGCCAAAGGCTTGCACTAAAAAAAAAAAAA
>KZ807571.1:372355-386965 GCA_000696205.2 Oncopeltus fasciatus
AAAAAAAAAAAAATCATGACTTGTAAAAACATAATTTTAAGAATGAAGGGCAGGCTGACACAAAAATATATAACACAGAGAATGTAATGTAAAATATTATTTTACCATAATAATATTCAATGAGATCAATTAGCATTTTGCCAAGTTTCCAAACTTGAATATATAAAATTTTTGGTTTTTAAGGTGGCAAAATATGAAAAATGCCATTTTATCTATAATTTTAATTTTATTAGTTAAAATTTTTCAAGAAATATTTCTTTAAAACAATTGCTAATTAGCATAATTAAAGTTGAACTAGAATGTTTACAAAGCAATTTTAGAATGACTTACTAATCAGTATAACTTGCTGTCTGAAAATTAATGAGTGCAGAACAAATGTATTCATTATATATAACTATATAAGATATCACATTTTTAATAAAGAAATTGATTGTTCCAATAAATAAATAATACAACAAAACATTATTCTCTTTCTAAATATTAGTAATAAGTGAAAGACATCAGTTGAAAACACCTGATACACTGTACTTCGGCAGATAAGGCCTTTAAATAAGTATGAATTAGTTAAGATAAGTTAAAACTCCCAACACCTCATCAAAAGCATGCAGCAATGACAAATCAATAAAAGTGCCAGAAATCACTTGTCTTCAGAAGTCAACAAACCAAACCACCACTAATAAAAGAATGAAAAAACAGAAAAGAACTTCTAATCACTCAAATCAGTTAGGATGTTAAGCCTAAACTAAATAACAGTAGTAATAATGTCTACAACACACTTATCCACTCAATCCCTAAAATGTAACCAAAAATCTAAATCAAAAAGATGTGGAAAAGAGTTACAGCAAAGGTATATACACTTCTTGAAAATTTAAAATATTTGTATTACTAAGTACTGTAAGTTTTCAAATGGAAAATTACCCAGTACAAAATGGGTGAAAGACTTCATTTCATGACAGACTGATTTAAATTAAAAAGAATAGATAAATCTTCCTTTTAATAAAATTTCATAATTTTTAAATTTTGTCTTACATATAATTATTTGTATTGTTAACTAAAAGAAATTGAAGAGGATTAATACCAAAACTATTTACAAAATTTAACTGACCAGATCATCGTAATAAGTTTTATAAAAAATTTAATTTTAATTGTGTTAAAGTTAATATTCTGAATAATATGGATTAATTTTGCAATAAATTATTACTTCTAAAACTATTACTTAATTGCAAAAAAAAATTCCTTCCTGTGTAATACAACATTTCCAGATAACATAGCACATATAAACAAACCATACATGTGAATACTATTGACAAACTATATTCGAAAAATAATTACTGCACATTGGAATCAACAGGATTAAAAAAATTTATGACCAGTTAATCAGAAATTTCAACTTATTTAACAATTCTAACATTGGAGAAACTCTATAACATATAAAACATAAAGGCAAGGGGCATTTTCTCAGTTTAAGTAATTTTTTGTCATAAAATAATCAAAGTGCAATCTAAATTTAGTGAATTTTAAATATAAAGAAGTAAATTAAAAGGAATATAAATGTTTAATTAAAACAAATATAAATTTATAAGTGGGTTTTTGAGGTTTAAATAATGATATGCATACGTACAAGAATTGGAATTAAAAAGCAAGTTATTAAGTTAATTTGCCTAGATTTAATTTATTTTCTTAAAACTTTCCTAGTATTTTAATAAAAAATGTAAATAAGGTAAAATGCTCATCAATTGTTCCTACTGTCATAGAATTTTTCAATACCAAGAAAGCTAATAAAAAAGACTGCTTATATAATATTAGTTGTTACTTCAAAATTGGATGCTCAAAAGCTTGGTTAGAGAAAAAGAGTTAGTAGTTATACCATAAAAGGTTATATAATACACATCACATCAACTTCACAACAAATCACTGATATGGAATTTTTAATTATACAAATATGTAGGTACCTACTGAGGTGAACACACTCACCATTTGGTAAAGGTGGTAATACTGGAACAGCATGCAAAAAAGGAGGCCTTCCTATAAGAATATAGCAAATTGATACATTTTTAGAGTATATAGACATAATTTTCAAAAAGTAATATTTTATTTACACAAAAAATAATGTTTAAAAAAAAACATTAGTGAATGAGATTTCAAATATCATTATTTTTAGAAAAAAGAAAAAAAAATTGAAAAATGAAGTATAATAAGTGTATTTAGAAAATTAATTAATAATGAATGAAGTTGAAATAGAAATTAAATTTAAACTAAATTGTTAAACTAGAAAACATGCCTTCAAGAAAAAAGTTTTGAAATGTTAAAAAAAAAAGTAGAATTATTTTGAAATAACTGACTTATACTCTTGTAGCTATTACAGAGCTATTAGACTACAGAAAAGTAAAAGACTAAGAGTTATCAAGAGAAGACCACCACTGATATTCATTCTATATTAGAAAGGTCTTTTTTGGCAAAACATCAATCATTCAGTGAATTTCTTAACCTGTAAACGTCCACTAGCCAGCAAACTTTAATTCAGTTTTTGATGCATTTAGACACACATCTGGGATAATATGCCTTCAAATTATATGAAGAACATCTAAATCACTGAATAAGTAACCGGCTCGCAAATAAAAAAAATAGCAGAAGTTTAATTTTAAAAAAGCATATTATTTAAAATACGAACTCCCTTATGATTTAACCAATTAAAAGAAATTAACAAAATTTTGTAGCTGAACCATTCTAACACATTAATAATTAGAAAAATGTACAACTTATTTTATCTATATCAGTTATGTATTTTTATGAGAATACTTCAAACAATATTTTGTTAAAAGCATTCCATACTTGAAGAATTTCAGGTTCAACTAAGTTTAGTAGAAAACAAAATGGGAATATATTTAAATTGCATCTTTATTTATTTTTTAATGATGTGATTCTTATGAACAATTTATTCAATGGTCAGTGTATTCTTGTATTGCTAATCTAAAACTAATTTAGATTTTTGGGACTAATGATGTGAAATAGAATAATCTTTCCAAGTTCTTAATGTGCCGGGAATAAGCCCAAAAGTTAACATTTATTATGATTAACATAGGCAATAAATCATTAACACTATTTTCTTGCATCATTTAATTGATTTTAATATTGATCAAACATTGTTTTGTTCCAAAAATAATTTGCCATTATCGAGTGTAATAATTAGACATCATTAGATGCATTATATAAAAAAAATAATCAATTATAATAAATCTGGGATATGATTGAAACTAAAACTACAGTTATTATAAAATAAAACTTAATAAAAAGATTTCATTTTAAAATAGTACTTGCCAATTTGAGTTTAAAATGAATGGTAAAATGCCATTCCAAATATATTAAGTATTAAAATAAACAAATATAAATTTATTATTTTGCTCTAAGATGATTTTAGTTGGGGTTCNAAAACACAAATAAAAAAATGTATTTTTTAATGAAGGATTATCTGCCAGGCAGATAATCCTTCATTAAAAAATACATTTTTTTATTTGTGTTTTTTTGGATCTACCTCGACCGAACCCCAACTAAAATCATCTTAGAATTTATTATTTTGCTAATTCATAAATTAGTATATCCTCATAATTTCTTGATAAAACCTTGCCAAGGGTGGGAATTGCACCCCCAGAGCCAGGATTGAGATGGATCTGGGGGTTCAACGGATTCTCTCGGCATAGGTATCTCTATTCAGAAATTAATAAGACAAAAAGTTTTGCTATTCAAGATGTCAGTTTTATTACCAAAGTATCTTCAATTGTTTTTTTTTACAAAAGATATCTTAATAGTTTTCTGTTTATTTGTCTACGTACTAGTTTAGTATTATTAAAATCAAACTTGTGTTCATTAATACTGCTATGTATTGATAGAACAGTTGCTTGATTATATTTTATTTTTGAAAATTGTATTATTTCATTCACTTTATAATCCACAATGGACATTATTTATACACTATTTTCACTAATGCAGCATTGCATTATTAGAAATAATAATTCACATTTAAAAAAAAAATAAGTGATCCATTTATCTTTTTGGCTTTGTAAAAAAAAAATTGTTGATAGTAACTTTTTGTTACAAATTATAAATTTTAATTATTAATTTAATTAGTAAAAAAGCTCTTGTAATAAAAAGTCTTATTTCAAACTATATTTGATAACCCAATGTTATTATTTTTATTATTTGATCCATTCAAGTGTTTTAATACCCATATATTAATGGGTTAGTTCAACCAATGAATATCAATTATGATAGTCATGAGCATTGTCAGATGTTAAACAGTAGCACATCTAACAGTATCTGTTACAGCCATAAATATTTGACTGCTTTGTGGCCCAAAAATGGCAGACACCTGCCAAGAGTGAATTTGGAATACACCAAAGAAGACAGATTCTAGCAATTATAGTAATTTCCTCATATGATTCATTATTTGCTTTTAATGATGGGCTTGTCACTATTCACTCAAATTTTTATAGTAAATGTATTAATGGTGTATTTATTACATTACTATTTTTAATAAAATGCAGTTTTCCAGGCTGCATAATTATTTTTAATTGCATTATTCAACATTGCCATTGTGTACACCAGCATTCACTATTTCATTCAAAATTATTATTGTTTCATTTGCTTTGGTCAGAAAGTAATGATGGAATACTAATAATGACAACTTAAATGGAATACTTTTTGTGCCAAAGGAGTGAGTAATAATTTATGAAACAAAATTAGCAAATAGAAATGTGTTTATTATAAAATATTAGGCATGAAGAAGATTTAATTAAATCATTGTGACAGTAGTTTAAAAACAAGAAGATATTTATTGTTTGGAACAAAATTATGACTTAATTTGCAAATATACAAAATATTACATCTTATTTATTATATTTAACATACAATACAATTTTAATGCCTTTCAAATATATTCTTTAGCAAACCTCATTAGTAAGTGAAATTATAAAACTAAAATTTTAATATAATGTCTGTGGCTTTAGTTTTAATAATTACCATTTCGTTTTTGTCTAAGTTAATGCTTTTTAGATAATGTAAATAATGATTCCTAATCAATAAATTTGATAGTAACCAGTTTGCTCTGAACCAAAAATTTTAAATGGCACAATGAAGTGAAGATTATGATTTATTATCTATCTTTTTTTCAAAATGGCATAATGAAGTGCAGATTTTCCTATAGAAATAGAATAAAAGTCTTACAGAAATATTATAAAAAAGTAAAATAAAAATGGACACATGATCTGTTTTGCCAAAAAGCCTGCTTTCTGCTATAAGTATCACCATGAATATGGGACATCAAGAGTAATCAAGAAAGTAAAGAGCAAGAGTTTAAATGTTAAGTGATAAGATTGCATGCAAGGCAAATAACAATGAGTTTACATTAAATATACATTTACAGTTAGGATACTAAACTAGAAGCAATTAAAGACAGGTTCATGCAACACACCATTGAACAGATAACAGATATATTCTTCATTTTAAAAATTGTATTTTATTACAAAAATAAATAAATATGTTGTGATTTTATGCAGTACAAAAATTTTCACTGATTTAAATGCTGACAACTTTCACTAATAGACAGCTTTTTACTCATTCTCTTCAATGAGTTTGCTTGACTTCAAGCAAAGTAATTATAAATATTTTATTTGGTTGTGGTTTTTTATCCCACGTAAATTTTAAACAATTAATGAGAGGGAATAGAATAAAAAAATCTATCTGTCTCAGCCAGGAATCGAACCTGGATCTCCTTCTATCCGGGCCGGTGCATTTACCAATTATGCTACCAGGACGAACTAGATATCTCATTAAATTCCCTCTACACTACCGAGAGCCTAACCCACAACCAAATAAAATATTTATAAAGAAAAATTAAATAAAGTGAATGACGAGAGTCGACAAATAGCTTGACAATGTCAGCTCCTTCGAGTTTAAGACGAAGTTCTCGTATTTCTCGTGGGTTAGGCTTTCGCTAGTGTAGAGGGAATTTAATGAGATATCTAGCTCGTCCTGGTAGCATAATTGGTAAATGCACCGGCCCGGATAGCAGGAGATCCAGGTTCGATTCCTGGCTGGGACAGATAGNATCTACTTAAAATTAAGATATGTTTTCACATATGAGCTAATGTAACAACAAATTAGGTAAAGGGACACTGAGGAGACTACAGCGAAACTGCTAACTTAGTTGCTATGTAGACATTAATGTACTGATAAACTTCAAAATATAGCCACTCTCTAAATCTCAACATAGTTTTAAAATGTGTTTCTTGAAAAGTAGAACTAACGTATCAAGGCACCCTTGCAAACATCTTTTAAGTGCATTAAATTATTTTTTAACAACTACAAAATTTAAAGTGCTCATCATGTAACTTGTGACAAACAAATAGACCTACTTAATTATTGTCTAAAAGCTTTCATAATTGATGAAGTTTATTGACTAAATGCTAAACAAATTTATTTACTGACAGCTAAACAAAGAGGACATTATATAGAGCACGGCTCATAACAAAGTGGGATTAAATGAACTTAGTAAATTAATTGAGAGTCCTGACATACCAGATTGCAAACATAGATTTCTATATTGTACTGGCTCTTCGTAATTATTTATTTAGTTATTAACTAATACTTCCTTTAAAGTGTTTCTACATTGTCGTTAATCGATCAAGGATATATATATATATATAGTAAACAAGAACAGGTGGGATAAAGAGTGCAGTGAACACACAAAAAGAAAAATTACAAAGAGTAAAATTTTCGGGGATTTCTTGCCCTTCGTCAATGAGAAGTGAAGAGAGACTGAAACTGTTGAAAGGACTCAGTGGAAGGGTAAGACAATTGGGAATTCCCTAATCCTCCTATTGTTGGAAATTGAGGTCATGTAATGGCTTTGAGAATGTGGTTGTAGGTTCACTGTCTCGTCTTCAGTTGCCAAACTGAAGCCGTATCAGGATGCTATTCAATCACTTGAACTTTGAAAAGGTCATTAAAACACATTAAATGACTCTGAGCATGCCTTGCTGAGGGAAGAGAGGACTGTGGAGATACAGAGATTCAGGGGCCTAGTACATTTTCCTATGTAAAAAGCAGAACAAAAATTGCATTGAAGCAGGTATACACAATTTTTGGATGAGCATGTTTGAGGATTGTATCTTATATGTTAAGTGAGTGTTGACACTGGAGAATGTGTTGCCAGTTTTTATAATTGGACAAGACATCTGCTTTTTCTACAAGGCCAAGTACCTTGTTTTGGTAGATTTGATAGGGTTTTGGCAAACAGTTTTTTTCTTTTCAGTATATTTTGTGGGGTGGGGGGCTTTCCTATACGTTATACCAGGTTTTTATGGTAGTAGGGAGCTGGTAAAAGGATTGTTCTGAATAATAAGGAGGGCTTCGTGTATCTTGGTCTTGATAACTTCTACCCCAGGGAAATATTTACTAACCAGTTTAGAAATTTCAGCATTAGGAGATTTAGGTTTAAGGTGGAAGGTTTGGTTTGTAGGAAGGATTCTTCTATTGAGGAGTTGGGGTGGAGATTCTTTTAGGGATCCTAAGTAATTCTCTAATGTTTCTTGAGAATTACAGATGCGGTGGCCCCAAGAGGAGAGAGAGTAAGGTAAGGACCTCTTGTTATAAATAATATAGAAGAGTATACCTCCGAAGATATAATGATTTGTTTTGATCCTACCCTGAGGCCCTATATAAGCAGCCCGCCCACATCTTGAAGAAGAGTTCTCACAGTCGGTTTTGAGTTTCCACTAAGTGATAACTAACTACTTATGACAGTTAAGTGCTAAAGAGATTGTTATGATAATTCTTAGTGCTTCTGAGTTAAGGACTTACTGTATATAATTTTAAAGTAGCTGTAAATAATAGTTGTTATCTTTAATTGTTTAATGATGTTAGGGCAGTGGTAATAGATTGTTAACTATAGGTAAGCATTTGTATTTATTAATAAATTTTGAGACATTGTATTGGTAAAAGCAGTTATTTTATTCACCCGTAGCCTGGAACAGTAATATTATTGAGTGAATGGCAAAAAATATCACACTTAGTGTGGAAAATATCATCACATGTATGTGCATGTGAGTGTGTGTGTGTGTCTATATAAATATATATATATAATTGCCATGCATGTATATATAATCATTGCTATGTATGTANTATATATATATATATATCACAGAACACTTATTTTTTAAAAGTGATGTGCATTTAACCCAAATATCTTACATCAAGAATGATTAACTACAGGTGCTTAGAGATAAAATTTAAAACCCTTTATTTAAGTATTCAAAATAATAATTGGAGCATTAAAAGATTTCTTAACAAGCAACTATTATGAGAAAGCTAGCACAAGGCAAACATACAGTAGTAATTATTTCTAGAACTAATATATTAATATTAGTCACTTATTTGTGTAGAACTGCAGAACTATGTGGATAGAATTACTCACCTGGCTGCATAGCCGAGTGCCTTCGAAGATGGAAGGGAGGTGAGGTAGATGGTGGGCAAGTTTCAGCAGAACTGTTGGAATGAGAGTCAAGAGCAGTGGAGTGCCCAGAATCACTGCTTGTTACACTTCCTATAAACAGTAATAATAATAATAATAGATACATACAAATAAGGTTTTAAAACTCTTTAAAGACAACACCTTTTCAAACAAATTAATTACTCATGAACTATTATTAGATGTTTTTATTGTTGGGGTTCGGTCAAGGTAGATCCAAAAAATACAACTTTAAAAAATACTTTTTTTATTTAACTCATATTTGTGGATCTACCTTGACAGAACCCCAACAAAAAAAAAAAAAATCTAATAATAATATCTACGGTCAAAAAACTCTCCATTTGAACTAATGACCTATGTGCATACTATCATGAAACTTTTATTTGTAATTAAAAATAACTTCATTAGGTATAGCAAGAAATTTTTTCAAGATTGCTCTAAGAGTCTAGTAAAAAATAAAGAGTTTTAAAATCAAAAAATTTTTACTTTTTCTGATATTTAAAATTGAAATAAGGGCTTTGGAACAAAATGCAAAGATAAAATTAATATTTGAGGTACTAACTAAATTAAACACTAGACAAATTAGAAACTAATTTAAATCCTACACAAAAAGGAACAATTCATTGTTACATAAAAAAATAACAATAATTCTATTTATTTGTTTTAAAATATTTTCTCTAATCCTACATCCAAGATATGATGAAAAGATAGGTACTTGGATTATTTATAATAATACTCCAAAGGGCACAGTTTTTGGTTCATTGTAACCAAATTTTGCATATGATGTTTAAAAAAGTATAACAGGTTAACCAATTTTTTTTTAATGAAAGAGGAAAATACTTGGTTTTTTCCAACTTGTCAAATAGCATCTAATTATAAAAAAAGAAACTGAGTTTTTAATTGATAATATTTGATTATTAGGGTCTTCTTCATCCATACATTTGTGTAACATGGCGTTTCCTATTTGAATTCTTAAGTCAAGGAATTTAATAAATATTTATCAAACCAAAAATTGAGATATAGAAATCAGTGTTATCCCATCAGTATCATGGCAATCCCAAATAACTCATCTCCAAAAGTCAGTTTTATCAAAAAATAATAAGTTATTTAATTTACTGAAATGCTATAAAATTAAATTATTTAAACTCATGAGAATAGTGCAGGGAGATGTTTGAGGGAAGACGCTAAACAACCCGAATTGAAAATATCAAATCATTAAAGTAGAAAACTATACACCAACAAAATTCATAATTTGTATATGTTTACGAAGCATTACTGGAATGTACATACCACTTGTGAGAGTCTTACGAAGGGGAAGATTGGAAAGGGAGGTGACTGAGGATGACTCAGCAGAGAGGTCAACAGAAGAGAGGAGAGCTGGATGATGGTAGGCTGGAAGTGGTGGGGTGTCTGAGTGAGAGCGCTCATGAGAGTGGCCTCGTCCACCCCGCCTTCCCCCAGTCGGGCTTGGTGCTTGCCTCGGCCTCGTCTTCGATTGCTCTGCAAGGCTCAGCAGCTTGCGCACTGCCTGCGGTGATGCTGACCCTGCAAAGTATCTACAATTGAACTTTTTTGGAAGGATATATTTTACAGTAATGTTTTTTAGTCAGAGAAAAATAGTCGTAGATGTAACAGTGCATAAGTTACCAAATTTGGGATGAGGATGTTTCCTGTTACCCTCTGAAGCACTGCTCGCTGAGGAAGCAGTGGAGAGGGTAGGTGAAGGATTTCTCTTCCGTACTGGTCCGCTACTAGACCCACCTTCCCGTGAACCCTCACATTCTAAAGAAAGCTCATGGAGCTTCTCCTCATCTGTCACAACCCGCATCTTGTTCAAGTACGCCTTCACTCTTCGCACCATCTGAGCCTGTCATAAAAAGGACTTCCTTAGTCTTAAGAATTTAAATTTCATTCATTATATTGGTTAGAAAAAACTTTTTTCATCATAATTTTATCATTTATTACTTAATTTACTGTTTCCATGTAAGAAAAAATACATAAAGACAAACTATTTTTTACCTCTTCAAACATTTTCTTTGGGTTAGGTGCACCAGTAGATTTCTTTCGCCTCTTAACAGTGGCAGCTCCTTGTTGTGAATTCCCTGTTGTCAACTGATTTAGAGTAACCATGGCAGTTGAGGGAGGTTGTCCACCTAAAAAATAGGCATGTTTTTGTAAATAAGAAACAAAGGATAAGGAAAAAAAACTTAAACATTTTAGATAACAGGAGATTTCTGCAGTTGTATGATTGAGTATAATAATAAAATACATTTTTGTGTATTTAATCTATTTAATCGTGATAAATACATTACCAAGTTTTTTAAGACTTAAGGCAAAGCTAGAATGGACTTTTAACGGAAGGAAAAATAATTATCTTTATATTATAGTTGTATTCTGTTGTTGTTGTTTTTTTGTTATTTATTTCCTTATTTTCTTTTTCAGTTTCAGCATCATGTGTTTTGAAAATTAGTTATTGCAATCAGTTTAGTTATGAAACTAGATAAATATTAGCACATATTTTACTCATACTTAATTTACTTATAAGTAGATTAGTGATAATGAATAAAAATTATAATCAATATTGAATATACTGTAACAAAATGAAAAACTGAGACATTCGCCAGGCAGTTCACATTTTCAGAATTTCTGCATTTAGCTTATGGAAAGTAGAGATGCTATACTGTTGTCCTTACCAAGTTCCAGCATAGTTAGCAGATCATAAGGTGATGAACACATATTTGTAAGTGTTCTTACTTCTTTTGCAATCATTCTCAACTTTTCAAAGTTGATCAGGCCTTCAACTTTGGTGTCATTGCCCAGGTGTATAAAGGTAAGGTCTTTTTTAACAACAGGATAAAATGGAATCTGAAAAAATATTGTATTATTTATAAGTAACATGCTCATTGTCATTATATTTGTTGCAAATGAGTCAGTAACCCTAGGTTTCTAAGATACTCACAATAGGTGGAGTACCACTGTTAACAAGTTGTCGATATTTGCTCATATTCCTCGAGGGGTCCATAATTTGTTGAAGATCTTGAAACAGTCGCTGATACTTAGATGGTAATTTGTCCCATGTCATCCTTAATCTACTAACAGCTCCATGTCCAAGACCAGAGATAATGGCAAACATCGAATTGAAGTTTTTACATTCTTTACATTGTCCTAAAACAAAATATGATAAACATTTCAAACTATATTTACTGGTTTAGTAACTTTGATAAATGTTTGAAAATAGTATATCTATAACAAATGGTTAATTAGGTAACTTACGGGCAACTTTAATGAATTGTTTGATAATTTTTGAACGCCTGACAAGATTATGTTCAGAACAGACTTCTGTCACGACCCAAAACATTTCTCTATTTACAAGCTGAAAAATAATTAAAAATAATAAAACAATTAAAATAAAATGATGATATAAAATTCACTAACAATTGAAAAATATAAATGAACTATTATGTGGTTTGTTAGAAACTAAGCTGCAATCCCACAATATTACAAGGTAACTACAATTTTTTTTTTTGTTAATTACCTCTGCGAATTGGGTCAACATTGGTGTACCATATCTACTTTTAATACCAAACAGATCATCTACGTATTCAGTGCTTTCTATTTGCCTGAATATTGAGAAGTCTTGGAGGGTTAACTGAACAGCAACTTCAACAGCATTCAATTGAAGAAAATGAACATTGCTCTCTCGAACAAGCTCTGATGCCAAATCATCACCAACTAATGTTTCTGTTATGCCATTAGTTTTCAAATAATACCTAAAACATAAAAGAATTTCACCATAAATCATGGATATGCTTTTAGGATGAGAAAGTACAACTAATATGTACAATGCCTTTTATTGTATATAAACTATGTTCACTGTCAGTAATGAAAGTTTAAGGTATTCTAACAACCATTGGACAATAATAAATTCACTTGTGAACTTCAGAAATTAGAGAGAACCCTCGAAATCATAATAAAATGTTAACATTCGTGAATTATTTTCAATAGCTAAAGTTATTACCTGCTACTGAGGCCTATTCTCTCAGCTAAATTTTGCAGCTGATCAGGTAACCGTTTTTGTTTTATAATTCCACCTTCAGATACTGAAACTTCACACAAAGAAAAGTGCCAGCTAGGTTCTGTAATTCCGAATTCTTGAAGAGCAAGCATCACAACTTCATGAGCAGTAGTTTCCTGAAATTTTATTTTAACATTTAGTAAGTTACTCATTTTTTCCCCTCCTATATTGTATAATATTCGAAGAACTTCCTTACCTTATGTACAAGCAAGTATTTACAAGTCTGGTCAGCTTTATAGACCTTCAAAACATGCTCTGGATAATCTGTAGACCTCAGATCATCATAACAGAGGTTTACTAAGTCCGGTTGGGTAACCAAGTTTGACTCTCCCTGAGGTATAACTTCTTCACCAGGTCCATCCCTTTAATTACAGAAAATGCATTACACCATTATTACAAGAATTTAATTAGTTTTGTAATTTAAATTACACACTGAAAAAGAAATAAATTTACAAGCTTGATGGAGACAGAGTTATTAACTGTAATCTCTTAGTTGTGGTAATCGGTCATATGTAAAGCTAAAAAATGTTCGACAAATTTGTGTCTACATTTTGAAACTTTTATTTACTTCAACAGAGCCAGCCTACAAAAACATCATGCAACTGTAAAATACAACCAAACCACAGTTAAATAGTCATATGTGCATAAATAAATATAAACTCACAAAAGTCTCTTAAAACTGTCAAAATGTAAAACAATTAATATTGGTCAAAATGAAAATTAGATGGCAAGTTATTGATAAAATTAAGTAAAGTCATCAGGATTTATATTTCAATTTAAACTAACAAGATAAATAAATGAGTTTAATAGGCTATAAACTACAGACTGGCTGGCAGTGAACTGTGTACTTCAGTGAGTTTATATTTATTATTTAACAATAATATTAATTATTTAACAGTGATTTGGTAGTATTTTACTGTTGTATGTTGTAAACAAGTTCCTGATGAAGAAAATAAGTTTCTGAAATGTAGAAAAATGTGTTGAAAGTTCTTTCCACTTACGTATGACTGATTTACTACCACAGTGGAGCTGTTGAGGGGTTACAGAGTAAATTTATTTTGTTTGATCTAAATAAAATATAAAATACTACAATAGTTTGGCAAATTGATCAGTCACTATTTAGAGGAGAAAAATGTACTCAATTTATTACATATTCAAATAATAATGTTTTATGGCTTAACAAATATGAAAAATGTTTTCAATTGAAGAATAAATCAAGAAAATGTATTAAATATAATACATATTCCAAGACAACTTCTATTGCTATATAGTGTAAGGCTGTCTTGTAGAGCTTGGACCATAAACATGTTTATTTTTTTATTTTTTTCATTATCACACAGGTATCCATTATTTTCATATAATTATTACAATTCGATAAAGCTCTGCAGTTAATTAAAAAAATCTTTTGAGATATACTTTTTCACAAATATTTCAAGATTAATGACAAAAGAAAAGTAAATTCACACTTTTATTTTCACTTTAAAAATACATATGGTATAATTTTATGCTGATGTATCAGAAAAAATCTACTTTAAATAATTTCAAAAATGCAAGGAAAGTACTTTTTCGACATTTCCCAAAACGTATACCAAAAAAAAGTTTAGTAAGTATAATTAAAAATCAACAAAGTAAACAAAGATTCTGTATGATTATAAATATTTAATTTGGTTGTGGTATTTTATCCCACGTAAATTTCAAACAATTAATGAGAGGGAATAGAATATAAAAAACTATCTGTCCCAGCCAGGAATCGAACCTGGATCTCCTGCTATCTGGGCCGGTGTACTTTCCAGTTATACTACCAGGACGAGCTAGTTGTCTTATTCAATTCCCTCTACACTAGCAAGAGTCTAACCCACGAGAAAGGCGAGAACTTCGTCTTGTACTCAAGGGAGCTGACATTGTCATACATTTTGTCGACTCTCGTAATTTACTTTATTTAATTTTTTCTTTATAAATATTTAATTTGGTTGTGGTATTTTATCCCACGTAAATTTCAAACAATTAATGA
>KZ807571.1:390765-406457 GCA_000696205.2 Oncopeltus fasciatus
AAAAAAAAAAAAAAAAAAAAGACGTACCCTAATTACAACATGACCCCTTCTATCTGCTCCCCTCTGCTCGGTGACCATCACTAAGTCTCCATCATTATTGACATGCCTCTGCATCGCTTCCTGCCCCTGGTGCTGGATTCTATAGTAGTCAGTCTGAGTGATGCAGACAAACTGACAGTCATCACATTTTGTCCTCATGACTCCTCGGTGGTACAGTTTTTCCATTGTCGGAAGAATTCCAAAGCTAAAAAAGATATAATAATTATTGATTAAAATGGGGTCATACATCTGAAAGAAAATGTCAAAGATAAAAAAATCTATAATGCCAAAAATTGACCATAAGTTCTGATTAAATTGATAATATTTTTTAACGTGGTATTTTTATTTAATTGTGAATTATAAACCTTAACTTAATTACTTACAAAAATATACTTTTGTACAAAAAAACATTACTGAACTCTAAACATTTTCTCACACAAATATCTCTTTTTTTTTACTCCCTCGGCATTACTTATATAGAAATCAATATCACAATATACAACACTCTAAAATATGAACTTAAATACCCTTGATAAAAATTAAAAAAAAAAATGAAGCCACAGCGGGGCACAAAGCCGCATTTAAAAGTCCTTTTCTTTAAAATGATAATTGTAAATTATTATTACAAGGGTTCTCAATTATTACTATTGATTAATATGTGAGAAAAACTTAATTTTTGCCTTTATGTCTAAATGAATTTATATCTTAAGTATCCCTATCCATACATTAATTTTATTGAAATTAATTTTGCAACATACTGTTACTATTTAAATCTTAAGACTAAAATAAAAGCCCTAACATTGCAATAGTTGGGCAAAAAAGTGATGCTTAAGCCCTGCTTTGATATGGACTTTTCTCTTTTTTTTTTTTAATTTTACAAATGAAATGTATTAATTTATTTGCCTATTATAAATGTTTTACAATATCTAATCACTCTAAAAAGTAAAATTCCTGAAGAAGTGAAAATTTACCTGTCTCCCATGTGAAGTTGTTCAGTCTGACCATTTGAGTACTCTATTTCTACATGGCCATTGATTAACACACTCCAAGAATCCAGCTCTTCTCCATCATTCATAACAACAGTCCCAGCTCTTTCAACTACTGCAAATACCTTGAAACAAAAAAAAAAAAATCACATTTACTTTAAATTCAGATCCTCCTTAAGCTAGATTCCCAAGGGAAATGTGATAAGCTTTCTTTAAGAGCAAGAGCTACAAATTCATAAATGTATTAAGAGTTTAATCACATATATAATAAATATTGCGATAGATAACTACAACTACATTGTTTGATAGAGATTATATCAACCTATAAACATGCAGTAAATATAAAACTGAAGTTCTTTCTCAGCCACATTTCCATTAACATTAACGTAACAACTAAAATATTCAAAGTTTGAGCATTTTTATTCTGCTCTAGGTAATTCTCCCATTGTATATAACAAGAAAAAACATTTTTCAGGAAAGCTCTAGAGAAAAATTTAATCCTTGGATAATCTATTACTTTGACGGAACAAAATTAAATAAAGCATTATTTCTATTATTGTTAGGTTTGTAAGAAATTTTCAGATTTTTAATATTAATAAATTTCATAAATTAGAACTATGAAAACATTCTCAAATAAAATTGTCTGTTTGAATATTTTTTGTCAAAAAAAAAAAAAAAAAAAAAAAAATTAAAATAAAGAAGTGGGCATCTAATGAATTCAATTAAGAGTAAGGAGGAGAAGGATGTGGAATTTCGAATGACTGCAGCTACCAAGGTCCTGGCATCAGAGTCACTAATAAATCAAATTATTAGAAAAAAAAATTCATAAATGTTTAAACATGTTTATCTCCTTTAGAAAGTTCATTACTCCAGTTGTGTTAACTACGTCCAAGGAATATTTTAATGCTCGGGAAACAGAGGGTTAAGCTCATGTCATGGTCATTAAGTGTAAGGACCATTGATTAACCTCATTTTATATAGCCTAAAATTATTTGCCAATTTTATTATAAAAGGAGAAAGTTTTATGAGTCAAAATAGTTTAATTCTTTAAAACATTATTAAAACAAAAAATTAAAATACATAAAAATAGTTACATTTTTCATAAAGAAAATTTTTTAAATTGATTATCATAAAATATTAATCACATATTCATAAAAACTCACCATGACTGAGCATAGAGCCCTCCTTACAGCCAAAGTCATGTTTGTAAAGGCTTTCAAGTGCTGAGTGAACTCGAGTAGGATCTCAATGTCTTCTTCTGTCCTGTCCGTCGGATCTTTCTCGAGGCATTCTCTTACTGTGTCTCGAACAGTTAAACTCTATAAAAATACATTAAAATTGATAGAGAATAATTTTATTAAGTATAAAATAATCAGCAAAAATGATATACATAAAACCTGGAATACAGTTTTAATAAATATAAAAGGAAGAAACTAGCAGAGATACTAAAAGGTATAAGTCTTCATAAATATGTAAATTTTACATCACAATTTTAGAAATACAATTCCTTCAAAATTAATGGCATCCCCAGGTAACCTTTGATAGTTTCAAAATAATTTAGTACAGGCTGATTTTGCAATGAAACATGTCACAACTAATCAACAGTTATTTAGAGCATCATAATTTTTTTAATAATGTAAGCAAACTAGTAGTACTGGGCTAAGGTACACATCAGAGCCTCAATTCTTCACCAAAAATCCTTGAATACAGTTCTTCAAAATTAAAGGTATTTTTTAGTACTAAATAACAATCATTTAAATTTCAAGAAAAAAAATAGAAATTTTTAATTAGAAGTCAACACATGGTCTAAATTATATGATAGAATACGCATTAGCACAAATTTGACAAATGTTTTAATTTTTATAGACTTTATAGTGCATCTTATAGATGCAAAATTATTTTTTTCTTATAAAGATAATTTCATACATTATTTCAAAGGTATCAACTCAATCATTCAAATAAATTTTCAGACTTTACATAGTTTATGTAACAAAATAATTGTAAACTGAATTGAAAACAAAAACCGGTTGAGCATAAATTTCAATTTCTTCAAAAAATTAAAGGTTTTTTTGGGGTTTTTTTTTTAATGGCATTCCAGCCACTGGGTCATTAATGCCTTTAATGTGCAACAATGGATGACTGGAAAGAAGGCAGTTTATAATGTTTGGGGAGATGAAAAGTCGAAATTCCATGAAAGAGGAGGTCCGAACAGGAGGCCATGCCCCAGTGCAAGGCAGCCTGCAACACCAAACTAGCCTCATATGATTAGCTCTTTGTTTATACAGAGTCTTTATCTTTATCTCCTCAGTCTTGTTCTGAGGAGTCCTTAGTGAAGTGTCAGACCCATGGACGAGGGCGTGCATGGTGAGAGTAGGCCATTCAAACTCTCCAGGACGACAATAGAATGAAAGTATGAGGCCAAATCTGGCACCACAAGCCACCACGACTCAAAGAGAGTCCACTGTCCACCCCAAAGGAGGAATTATCAAAGGATATTTATAATCAGGTTCTTTTATTTTAATTAAACTAAAATTCCAAGTAAAACTCCAACCAAGATTATACTAAAATTGATAAAGACTGAAAAAAATAAATATAGCTTAACCTGCAGTTCAATTTTCAAATGTAAGCACTAGTCTAGATTTTAAATAATCACATCCAATTATATTCTACAGGCTGTATAATATGTGTGATACTTACATCGCTACTCTCAGCAAGGTCTTCCTCATCAGAGTCCACAATGGATTCCACCAGTCCAGATAGATCAACTTCATCAGCCTCCACCGAATGACAAGTCATTGTGTCGCTCCCGGAGTATGCTGAGGAGGTGGATGAATGGGAGGATCGATTCGATTTGTATGCCTCCCTCAATGCAAACTGTAAAGATATTCTTTCATTAGTTTTGAGAACAAATATAATTGCTATGAGCTCCTGAATTATAAAAATAAAGAACTTGACAGAGAAAATAAATAAAAGTATAAAAACAAAAAACATCAACAACCTCAACTTGTAGCTGATAATGATTATTTATGCAATTTGAAACTATACATTACTTAGAGTTAACATAAATGGAAAGTAAAAGCTAGGAAGCAAAAAAATAATAAGACAATAACATACAACTGAAAATAAATTTAGTTTAAGTATTTTAATCTTAAATACTAATTCTAAACAACAAAATGAAAGTATGCAAGAGGCTTATCTGCTATAAAGGTTATGAAAGCCTTCCATGTGAAAGAAATTGAGTTTTTTTCTTCCCAATTTTTATGTCTCTAAATATAGTGAAGTTAAAAATCCAAAGTAAACACTCTTAATGAGTAGACAAAAAAAATGTCCTTAAAAATTTCAAACAAAAGAAAAAGAAATGCCCAATAAACAATGGTTGCACAATAAGAAATACCTGGTCAACAATGTTTAATTTTCAGAGCGTTAGACATATTTTTTGAGATTTATAAAACAATATATTATAAACTTATTTATCATTTAAAAAATAATACATGATGTCTCGAAATTTCAAAGGGATGGTTAGGGTTTAGTCTCACAGATCCTAAAAACTATGATCTATAATCTCTTATTTTATTGTTATAATTATGTTTATAGCAATACACTATGTGGGATCCACCATAAGAATAAATAAAAATATGTGAAATTCATGGAGTTTTGAAAGATGTAGAATGGGTATATTTCTATAATGAATAATAAACACCCTGCTGGGGTAAGTAAAGTGATAAAGGAGAAGGAGAAGGGTTTCCTCTATCTAAATTTCACACCTCTTCAAGAATCAATTATTTATTTATATTTTTTTTTTTACAATATAAAGACAAAAATTTCTCTAGAAAAATATTCAATTATCAATTACGAAAAGATAAATTTTTATTTAATGAGAGAAGAGTATAAACATTTCTTTACAGTTTTGGTAATATGTCAAAAGCTATATTAATGTACTTATTAGGGATCACTAAAACAATACTAAAATCGGGAATCTATTTTAAATTCAGAAACCAATATGATTACAATAATCAGTTCAATACTCAATTTTGCAACCTATTAAAAAGAAAATGAAACATTCACACAAAATAATCTAGTATTTATCATTTGCAAGTAATTTTTTTAAAATAATTGTAAATATTTACTAGTATTAAGATCATAATGTAAAATTAATTCTAGTAATGTAACAAATAGTTCTGTAGAATGTAAAACTATTAGAGAGAAAATAAAACATAAAATAAAAGTTACTTGAATTTTGATAGAATCTTTCTTAATGATATTTAATTTTTGATGCAATAAGAAATTATAAAAATACTAGGTACCTTTGTTCCATCTATATCCAGAAAGCTCTAGTGAAAATATAAAACGTATATATTAGAAAAAGATATTCCTATATGAATGTCAAAAAATTAATTTAAAATATAGTTTTATTATAAATTAGGCATATTATACAAATAAAAATAATGAATTTTTAGGATGATGATTGCCTAAACTTCATTCTATCCTCCCAAGTTATATTATAATGTAAGATAAACAAATTAAATAGATATTAGTTTTAAAAAAAAAACAGGCAAAAGGCGGCAGTGGACTAATCACTACAGTATTTCATGACCGCAAAAGCTTTGTCTTCCATGATTAACCGTAGGCAATAATCACTGCTATTTTCTTTCCCGCCCTAGGTACAAATATAAGAACAAAAATCAGAGGGTTGTTACATCAGCTGTAATTTTTTCTTTTAATTGGTAATACCATTAGCTATAAAAAAAAAAAAAAAAGAAAAATTCTAGCTTAGAAGCTAATTAACAGGGTTTTTTTTATAGGTAAGGGAAAGATGGTTGTTCACTTTTCGCACATTGATATATATATATATATATATATATATATATATATATATATATATATATTTTAACAATAAGAATAATTCAGTGACTAATCCCCCAATATCCATCAGAATGGAGTCTATCAAGATCTGTATACATCAGCGGAAAATTTGCGCCCGCGGCGTAGAGGGGCCTCTCCTTGGCAGGCAAGGCCAGTCCCATCAACTGGTAAATTGCCATAAATAGTCCATTCTCTGGGGAGTCACCAGTATCACTCGCTGGAAACATCGGAGGAGCAATATCCACACCAGCAAGAGTTCCTTAAACGACATTTCGTTGTATCCGGAGTGGCCAATCTACGATATGTTCAATCTTACCCAAACACTTATTTCATTATAAGTTCATAGCTAGGTATCATTTTACGACCGATTTCCACCGGGTGCAATTAGTCTGTACCCAAATCCATTATAGCTCGAAATGTATATAAAAACAATATATTACGCAATAAATGTAAAAAAAAAATATCACACTTTAAATTAACATACGTTTAATCAAGAAGTGATGTTCAACTTACGTTAGCGGAGGAAATCCATAAAAGCCAATATCGCACACACACCGTGCAGTATTTACATAAAATGAAAAGTTCGAAGAGAGAGAGAGAGAAAGAAAGAGAGAGAGAGAGAGAGAGAGAGAGAGAGAGAGAGAGAGAGAGAGTGAGTGAGGGAGGAGAGAGAGAGGCGCCCCTTAGCAGCATATTTCTGGCAGAAATCCATTTCCCTCTGACGCGGAACAAATGTTCCAAGGAGAGAGAGAGAGAGAGGGAGAAGAAGGCGGTAAGAGGCACACACCTAACAAATGACCAGTCATTCAATATCTGACAGGTCGTTTGGGTTTGGTTACGAGACGAGATCTCGAGATGGAAGACGAAGGCCCCCGGGAGGATCTGCTCCAAGTAAATCTGAATGCCCCTGCAGCCGGGTCGGCTATTGATCGTGGAAGAGTACGAATTTCTCAGGGGAAGTTATTCCACTCACACACACACTCAGCGGAAACCTTATCTTTTATGGAGGTTCCGCGAGAGAATTATACTCACAGCCGCCGCATAAATTTGCCTCAATAACGCCACTTTATTAGCTCTAGTTTCTGCCCCACGAAGTAAATCCTACACGTTTATATTTACTCTAATATTTACACAAAGTGTCCCACAATGGTATTCCCGTCTGTAAAAAAAAAAAAAAAAAAAAAAAAAAAAAAAACCCGCCCTACAAAGTTCCTATAACCAACTATCCTTCACGTCGTCAATATTCCAGGATCTGTTATAGAAAACGATTCCCCCACTCCCTAGAGATCTCCCCCTCTCGTCCACCTCTGCCAATGATCGTATCACGAATTTAGTTGAAAAGTCTATTTGCCACACTATCCTCATCGACACACCCTTGCCGGCAGACGGACAGATTGCCAATGTCTCCAGAAAGCACAGATTGCAATGAATACGATTAATACTCAACAGTGCAAGAAAACGCGATGGGCCAATGGATTGAGATTAAACGCTTAGATTTCAGGTAGATTTCAAAGAAGAGCAAACCAACTGGGGTGGTAGTCCATAAAATTTCCTTTATTTTTCTTTTCGTGATTACTAAATTTATTTATTATTGGTATAAATAAATTATGTATAGAAATGAATTCTCCGAGATATTATGTTCAAATTAGAACCAAATTTATATACGCCCTCCTGAAAAGCGCATTGTAAAAAGTAATTAGTTTATTGCTTAAAATTTAACTTCGAAGGGAAAAATCAAAATATTAAAATGACCGGATATTTTTCTTTAGTATCCGCAGTTAATGGATATTTGTATTTCAAGTATTCTAATCTCCCACATTTATAAAATATATCTCTTATTAAATACAAATAATAAATAATTATCAATAAGTTTTACTTCTCTTAACTAATATTAGATTCGATACATCGGAAAAACGGTTTTTACTCAACCTGACTTTTAATCCCCCACTCATACTTCCCCAATTTTGTTTAATTACTAACTTAGCCTTTCGTATTTTATTTTAAAGCAGATGCCGAATTTCATTAAGAAAAATTGAAACTGTAAATTTTATAACGTTCATATATATATATATATANTAAGAGATATAACTTGTTCCAGCAAATATGAGTAATATAGCAAATGAAAATGCTGCACAGGTTTAAAAGAAACCGTCGATTTTGAAGCCGAACACAGTGGAAAGAAAGCATATTACTATATATATATAATAGTGTGTGTGTGTGTGTGTGTATACATAATATATATAGGACTAACAAAAATAGTTCCGAGTATTATTATTCGCCGTCAAGTCAGAAGGGACAACACTGGCGCACACCCTCGCTCTACCCTTCGTGATCTATTTACATAATTTACATATGGCTTGTAGATGAGCGGATGGTGGCATGAGGCGGCAGCTGACAGTTTTCTTTAATGATAAATAAATAACTATAACCACACATTGAAGTGACTGTAATAAATATGACGGTAATTACTTCTGTTATCACTGGTCATTAGTTAAGGCGAGGAGAAATGGAGAGCTATGAAAATTCAAGACTTCCACAGATGAGACTGCGTGGAACGATAACAGATTTACAGCCGTCTAAATAATAAAGTACTCGACAGCGACATAATAGCAGTAAATAAGAGAAATAGTTAGGATGAAGGGCTAAGATGAGAAAGATATCTGTTACTAAGATACCTGTTACTAAGATACCTGTACTTCTTCAGGCTTCTGACAGACAGAGAAACTTTCTTCCACATTTTACTCCAATTACATCAAGATAATAAGTAGGAAAATTTATAAATTCCTGTAAGAGTACTACACAACTTCTCGACGTAATGAATCCATATCTCTTCTGTTAGAAATGTGCCCACGCATTCCACAGAAACACAATTTTGAATGGACCACATCAAGAGTCTCCTTTCCTATTAGGAACTGTTGAGTAAATTTATCTACCGTCCATTTGAACTGAAGTAGAACTGTTAAAAAGTAATGTTTAGACAACAAAAAAGAATATCGGATAACTCTATCCAAATAACGCAAGCAAAGCTGAAACTCGAGAATTTACGCTCGCTTTATATAAAATCCTATATTAATAATATGATTTATTTGTATTTATAAATTTATTAGCAATAAAATGGTTTGGTTTATTATTATATACTATTTTATTATATTTAAGATATACATATATGTATATATGTTTGTATATATATAGCGATTGGTATCATTAATTGCTGTTAATATTACACTACAGTCAAAATGATTGTATAAACAGAATAAAAATAACCACTCCAAACATTTAAGCTTCACAAAATTAATTGAAGATAAACATAACCCATCTCATATTAAATTTGTCTCCTAATTGCCAGACATAAAATGATTACTCATCGATTTGTGGGGCTTAAACAAGCTCATTAGGGACATTCATCAGAGTTTGGTGATTGCTGTTCCAGCAAGGGAGTACAATGGTTCCGCACAGTAAATATCAGTTCAAAGTAGAGGTGAACTTGCCTTATGTATTTTCACCTCAGGTACAAAAAAAAAAATCATCCCTCACATTAGAATATAGTGCTACATTATTTGGAATATATATGAAATACTCTCAGTTTTAAATTAACTTTCTCTTTTATAGATATAGATTTTTTTGAAAGAGGAGAGGGGGTTCTGTATTGGTCTCATTTAGTAACAACATATACATGTGTGTGAATGTATGTACACACACTCACACAACTATAGCACAACCTGAAATTACCCAACTTTCTTATTTATTAGATGAAATAATATTTCATTATACCCGCTAAAATGAACAAATAAATAGCCAACCCCCTAGGGTAAATAACAAAGCCAGAGTTAAAATAAAAATAACAGTCGGTAGATGCAAACTTACCGTATCGTCGAAAACTAAGTTTACCCCCCGGTCCATATTGGAGGGTATCCTCGTGTTCCGGACGCCCGACTCCGGGTACTCGATCTGAAAATATAGTTGGGAGTTAGTAACTGTAACAATATGACAAGTCAAATAAAATAAACTTCTTTCAAAAAGAATGTGCTAATATAAACAATAATTCTTTAGCTAATGGAAATGTAAGAAAATAGTAATAATTTTAAATATAAGCTGTAAAATATTAAATAATAATAATTTTATAGATCTAAACTAAAAAATGATGGCACTTAACTTATTGTCTTACTTGAGCCATTTACTACTACTAGTAAATTTGCACTTGAAAGCCTAATATGTGGGACAATATTATCTTATGGAGTATTTACCACGAAATAAATAATTTTAACACTTTATCATTTTTACTTTAAAAGCACTTTGATCTAGGAAAACAATCTGTGATTTTTATTTGAGCACTAAAATATTAGTGAAATATTGTGCGGATTAACATATAAAACTATACAGCTGACAGTCAAAGGTATAAGCACCTCGGGGGGGNTATATTATATTTTAATATAAAATTCTTATTTTAAATTAGTTTAAACTTTGAATTATGTAGAAATGATAGCAAGTCATTTATCGTGAGTACTGCACGAAGAAAAATCAATAATCCAAAATTTTTATTAATGTTTTGATTACTCGGGAAGTTGATCTCTGGTAATACTAAAAAAAAATTAGGGTGTAATTTTTATTAACCAATATTTTTTTAAATATAAAGCATCAATCTCAGAATCTAGTATCTTAAATGTAAAAAAAAACAAAAAAACAGTACCTTACAGAAAATAGTGTGAACGATATAGGAGGGATTTATGAGGGGAAAAAATACTAATAACAACCTATATAATACTCTAAGATGATTTTAGTTGGGGTTCGGTCGAGGTAGATCCAAAAAACACAAATAAAAAAATGTATTTTTTTAATGAAGGATTATCTGCAAACGTTTCGGCTTACATTGTAAGCCATCTTCAGGGCTATCATGAAGATGAGAGAGGACGTCCTGTCCCTAAGTTCACATTTCCATGACCTATATAATACTTATTTGAAATTTTATTTAGACAGAGTTTTAAAAAATTAACAAATCTTTATTATTACAATCCTGTAGTGAATTTATATAAATGTAGATAATATATCCCAACAGCGCCAGTCTGTTGATAAGAGATATAACTTGTTCCAGCAAATATGAGTAATATAGCAAATGAAAATGCTGCACAGGTTTAAAAGAAACCGTCGATTTTGAAGCCGAACACAGTGGAAAGAAAGCATATTACTTGGCAGACTTTTTTTTTTTTTTTTAACTTTTATTTATTTATTACATTCTGTTACATTAAAACATTTTGTAATTTGATCACCACAATGAATTAGAGAGGCAGACTAAATGAACAATTTCGATTTCGCTATTATATATAAAAATTATATTCTAATCTTGGAACTATATGCTTATAGTTAAAATTTTCTCCATCAAATAATAAAAGACAATTTATCATGAGATTATCATAATTTAAATTAAAAAAATAGCCTTTAATAAAAATACAATTGAAAATGTGGGAAATATAAATTCGAAATTTTAATATGTATTCCTGTTTACTGTTTAAAGAATTTAACGTGGAAACCTAGATGAAATATATCAAGTTCTAAGACATTTAGTTTCCACCATTGCATTAAAGATGAATATTGATAAAGAGGAAAGAGTTATTACATTTTTTTTTCCCCCTCGACTGAGTGATAGGCAAGGCAATGAGGGATGTAGGAGGGATGGGATGGGATGTTTTCTAAGGGGTATATTCATCTTTCATGTCTACTTTCCCTGCGGCCTCCCCCTCTGGGGGTTGATTTGAAGTGCCCGAGGGAGATAAGCCTCCCTTCCTTCCCTCGAGGAAGGAAACGGCGGAGTTCGGACCCAGGGAAACATGTACCATACGTCCGCTTCAGTGTACTTCATTGTACCCTGCTTTGACAAGAGACGGGAGGTCGGGAGGATGCTGATAGATCATCTATTTTCATGTACGAACCAATAGCAATAGCATCCTAAACCTCAGAGTTATTGCGCGTTTGCTGCTTAAATGTAAAAAAAAAAAAAAAAAAAATGCCTTAAATAAATACGAAAGATAAATGTGTATAATATACAATAATAAATGATAAACCTCACATGCATGTAATATGTGAATGAACTATATGTGACTCGAGCAGTCTTGCAAGTTATAACCTAGCCAGGAAGCTTTTACCCATTGTTTTGAGATGATTTACCATAGATTATGAGATAGTAAATAAGTTTGAGAAGATCAAAATGTTTTATTCGCGATAAATGGAAAAAGTGGTTAGCTCCTGTTAATGATATTCCACATTGACAATTCACATTCAATACATAATGGTGTTATAAAACATTTGAGTCTTAAAATAAAATAAATTTTTTATACAGGAAATGCAAGGGAGTTGGAATTTTAAAAAATCTTGCTACCTCAGCCGGGACTCGAATCCGGGTCAGCTGCTTTCCGGGCAGTTATACTGATCGCAGCACTATCGAGGCTAGCTAGACAATCTCTTCCACTCTCCGCACTTTACTCTGAGTCTAAGCCCTCAAGTAAGACGAATATATCGTCTTATACACGAAGGAGCTAACATTCTCGGTTATTTGTTAGACTCTCGTTTTTTCTTATATTTCTTTTTTAAATAATGATGTTCGTTGTGGTATTTAATCCCACGTTAAATATTATACAAAAATGCAAGGGAGTTAGAATAAAAAAATCTTGCTACCCCAGCCGGGACTCGAATCCCAAATGTGCAACTCCCTTGCATTTCTTGTATAAAATGTAACATGGGATTAAATACCACAACGAAAATCACTATTTAAATAATCTATACTTTCAATGGTACTTAATAATTATGAAAATTATTTTTTTTATGAAGCTGTTACCATAAAAAAAATACCATCTCAACGTTGCATAACTTCAAGTTACCTTACATGACCTCATGGTCGCTTGTTTAATTCTAGTTCTACTCATTTAAAATTATCATAATATTTTTATTCTTCACATTTAAAATTTATTATAATAAATCATACACAAAAACGATACTAACACTTAACATTAACATTGTTAGGATTAACACCACTTTTTTTTTTTTAAACATGAATTCTGTATTATATAATCTGCTAGTTTATTCTAATTATAGCTTCAATGAAAACAATAGACAGCTATGATACTATCCCTTATACAGAGGACGCCACTAGCGCTTCATCTGGCAGTGTTTAATCTCGTTTCCTTAAATGAGATATCGGTTTTATAAAGTTATTAGCTGACAGTTTTGCTGCATCAAAAATACCAATAAATTAATCTAAGATGATTTTAGTTGGGGTTCGGTCGAGGTAGATCCAAAAAAACACAAATAAAAAAATGTATTTTTTTAATGAAGGATTATCTGCCAACGTTTCGGCTTACATTGTAAGCCATCTTCAGGGCTATCATGAAGATGAGAGAGGACGTCCTGTCCTTAAGTTCACATTTCCATGACTCAGTCAGTTTTCAGAAAAATTAGTTTTTTAAGCTCACACACAGAACAACATGTAATGGATCATTCTAGTGAATATAAACATCTCAGTGTTAATGATAGAAAAAAAATCAAGAACTTTTCACCGAGGTATCAATATTCAACGTAAATAAAATTGTATAATAGATTTTAAAATATTTAATTTTTGGACGCCTAGATTTGGTGCGATTAGATAAAGAACTATCTTGACATTAAATTTATCTTATCGACGTTCCGGGTTACATACATTCTCAGTCGTCAATAAAGGTCTGAGGAAAATACGAAATTTCTCTTGATCTTACGAACAAACCAAAAGGAAAAAAAAATGAAAAATAATGGAAGGAAAAGAGAGAGAAAATTGTTACTAAAAAAAAAGAAAAAAGAAAATGTTGTTTTTTTTGTTATAAAAATCCAATACTGTGCACTAAGATGATTTTAGTTGGGGTTCGGTCGAGGTAGATCCAAAAAAACACAAATAAAAAAATGTATTTTTTTAATGAAGGATTATCTGCCAACGTTTCGGCTTACATTGTAAGCCATCTTCAGGGCTATCATGAAGATGAGAGAGGACGTCCTGTCCCTAAGTTCACATTTCCATGACCTATATAATACTTATTTGAAATTTTATTTAGACAGAGTTTTAAAAAATTAACAAATCTTTATTATTACAATCCTGTAGTGAATTTATATAAATGTAGATAATATATCCCAACAGCGCCAGTCTGTTGATAAGAGATATAACTTGTTCCAGCAAATATGAGTAATATAGCAAATGAAACACTCGCTGCTGCGATTTACATAATAAACAAGAACAGGTGGGATAAAGAGTGTAGTGAATACAGAAAAAAAAAAGAAAAAGTTACAATGAGTAAAATTTTTGGAGATTTCTCGCCCTTCGCCAGTGAGGAGTGAAGAGAGACTCTTTATCCCACCTGTCCATGTTTACTATATATATATATATATATACACACACACACACTCATAATTTTATTACTTGTGTTTATATTTTTAGTGGAGATATGAAGCCTTTTCAATTTCATTTCTTTGTAGGGAAAAGAGAGTTTGCCAGAGGGAAATTTGCAATTACTTAGGACTAACAGCTTCGTTCCTTTCAGACGGGAGACCCCACAAGGAAGGGAAAACTCCATTAAACAAATACTGCAGGGAATCGAACCTAAGCCCCGCGTTTTTTTACTGACTAGATCTACGCCGTATCCACAGAGCTTCTCAAGCCTTTCCAGTTTCCTTAGCTTGTTATCGATAAGGTTCCCCCTCAATAGAAAATACCATCAAAAAAATTGTTTGCTTCGCCTAAGTTTGCTTGCTTAAGATCTATCAGACTAATGAAGCTGACCTATTTCTTCTGACTCTCCATTTTTTTATTGACTCTCTTGATTTACCATTTTTTTTCTTAATGCTATAGCCCTTTTCTTAGAAGATACATTTATAAGTGAAGATCTGTCTTCTCTTTCCTTCGTTTTAAATTGCGTTCAAAAGTTAAAGTATTTATTTTTCGCTCTACCATTTGACTTCCGAGTGCGACCACTGAAGACTGAGATATAACATTGGTGTGTTGAATTTGCTTTCAAATAACTAAAGGAAAGGTTGATTTTAGGACGTTGTATGGATAGCAATTATCATTCCCGAGTGAATTTCCTAAAATTATATTCTCAATCTGGAAACAATACGTAATTAAACAAGAAATTGAGGTTTGAAAAGTTTGATTTTAAAAGGGCACCGATAGTTGTTAAAGATAAAATACTTTAAGCTGCTTTTGGTGTATGAAGAATTTAAGACATTATATATATATATTTTTTTTTTTTTTTTTTCACAGCACCTGGGTAGACTGTAGAATATTTTGGACATGTGCTGTGTGTCTTGTCAGGTCTCACAGACATGTGTTTAAACTCATTTGGGCGTAGGGGAGAAGGGCTGGGCCGTCAGTGTGTTTTGTTTATATTGCGTGACACAGGGCTCGAGCCGGCTCACCTTTTCCACGCAATAAGAGGAGATTTCAGTAAGACAAGTTTCAACCAAGTGTTTCTCTTACAAACAGATTTTTTATTGTCTATAATAGAACCTTTAGTTCAGCTAAATCCTCTTTAAGGTCAATTAAAGTATCATATAAATGTTGATATGACATCCAAGTGCAATGGTCCTTACACAGATAATGAAGAGTACAGTTTTAAAATGAAAAAAAAAATAAAAGATTGGAGAATAAATTTTCTAAAATTAAACAATTGGGGGGCCACACCCCTCAAACTAATTTCGCTAGCTTTTATAATTTAAAATGGATTACATATAATTAAATATGATATAATTAATTATGAAATAATTAAATTAATAATAGAAATAACAAAGCCAGAG
>KZ807571.1:410967-424824 GCA_000696205.2 Oncopeltus fasciatus
ATATATATATATATTAGAGCCATAGAAACTTTAAATAAAGCGTTTCATGTCAACCCTTACTCTTAGTTATGGTATTTTGTTTATTACCTAAAGACATATTAAATGCTTTACGGCAAGTTTAGTTCTGCTTCAATGAAAAATAAATTCCACAAAACGTCAAAAATGACAGAACCAAATTTTTAAAATGGTCTGTAAGTTTACATAAGCATATTCAGATTCAAGCCACGTGCCTTTTCTGCCACATATGTTCAAAAAAGATATGGATTAGTTTTCAGCCATATTTTTTAAAATTCTATTCCCTTGCATTGATTGTATAAAATTAACGTGGGATTAAATGTCAGAACTAATAACAGTATTTTTTAAAAAATATATAAGGAAAAAAAACGAGAGTCTAACAAATAGCTGACAATGTTAGCCCTTTCGAGGATAAGACGATATATTCGTCTTACTCGGGGGTCTAAACTCGGAGTAAAGTGCGGGGGGTAGAAGGAATTATCTAGCTAGTCTCTGTGGTGTAATGGCTAGCATACTTGCCCGGAACCGGGTTGAAGTCCCGGCTGAGATAGGAAGATTTTTTTAAATTATATTCCCTTGCATTTATTGTAAAGCAATTGAGACTATCTTTATAGCAATCGGGGGAGGCTGACGAAATAAATAATTAATAACTCTAGCAATTAGTATCAGTCCTTAAAGATATACTCGGGAAAGGTTTAAAATAAATCGTGTGTGAGGAGAAAGGCCGGATGTAGGGGGCCGTGGAGAAAGGCCTAAATAAATAAATATTGTGCGAACAAACACACGCCTAAACAATATTGACCAAGTAGCCGCCCTGAGAGAGAGAACAGAGGAAAAGTGTTAGAAAGGGGGGATGTCGGTCAAGGCGGACATAGGGGTGCGTGGGTGGGGAGGAAGGAAGGGTAGATTAGAGCTCCCCTAGCGGCCGGACTGACAACCTCAGGGAGCTTGCCTCCTCGCTTACGTCCGCACATATCGGAGGGCGGCTATGGGTCATTTCCTCAGTCCGTCACTTACGCAGAAGTATCCTAATATGAGACTTCCATCAGGAAAGAATTCGCTTTTGCTCATTGACGAGGAAGTTATATCATTATCAAAACGGGACTAAAATTAAAAACAAGATACATTACTCAGGAATAAAAAAAATTCTTGGACTGCCTCTATTATCCTTTATAGAAAAAAAACTAAGAAGGTTCTAGAACTTAACTTTTGTTCCCATGTATATACCAACAAAACGCTACATACAAAGCTTCAAAATATATGCGAAAAACTACTCCCTAAGTCCAAACCTGTTTTCAAGACAAAAAGAACCTTCATCGTAGTAGAAGAAAGAAACTAAAGTCCTTGAAAGACTCAGCAAACATATTTCAAATTATGCTTCTACCTTAGGCATTATAATTTTAAAAAGTTCAGACAAAGAAAGTGCTGCTAGCATTAATCACAAAAAAGCAATTAAGGGTTAGTTTTTCTTTTCTTTTCTTTTGAATAAAGTTTTGAAATATAACTGTCACTAACCTATTGATGCTTAAAAAAAAGAAGGAACAAACAAGAAATGTGTATTATATGACGGATAATTAAGGAATAAGGTGTTTTAAAGATATATTATTTTGTAATGCATGCAACATCAATTCTCAATTAATCTTCAATTTGCATGAGTTCAAATGGAGAGTTTTTGATCATAGAGTTCATTACATTTTTTTTTTGTTGGGGTTCGGTCAAGAACGACGTCTTAAATCTGACACCACGTCCCCTCTCACCTTCAGATAGCCCTGAAGATGGCTTACAATGTAAGCCGAAACGTTGGCAGATAATTAAAAAATTCACATTTCTTTAAATTGTGTTTTTTGGATCTATCTTGACCGAACCCTAACAAAAAAACATCTACTTTTAATTTGCTTGTTTCTCAATTAATAAAAAAATTAATTAGCCTGTTGCTCTGTGGCCACTTTTGATAACAGCCTAAATATTTAATTCTTCTTTATTATATAAAAAAACATTATTATTAAAAAAGCCATTAATGGATTCACATGTAAGTGAATATCAGTCACAATATACAATAAATTAAGAAAGCTACATTTTGAAAATATAACTTTCTTTTCTCGATTGAAATATTATTGCTCATAATTTATAATTCTGCTTTCGCACGGGTTTTTTTTTTTTTTCTTTTTTCTTTTTTTTCCTCCCAGCACCCTTAATGAAATGAGATAATATTTGAAAGAGTCTAAGAATCAGACAGTCAAACCAATCAGCTAAGGTACTTCTACATAATATATATATATATATATATAAGCTTTTGAATGAAATTATCATATTCTATCACAATTATACTAGAAGAAAGATTATTAATAATTTATTTCCGATAAATGCCTGTAATAATTTCCTTGACGTTAAAATTAAATAAAGTTTCAAAAGCCCTAAGAATTTATATTTGAAATTTGTTATAAATTCGTTAAAGTTTATTATTCAGGTAGAACACAGTGTGTTTCCCCACCACCAGATCTTTGTATACTAAGCTGTAGTGACGAGAAGAATGAGTTAAAAAGAATCCGGTGACAAAGTTGAAATAGGTACACTCTGCCCAGAGGTAGTTAAGTAGGTAAAATTCTATAATAAATTGTAAAAATAGAAAATTAAAATTACATAAAATCACTTCACTTCCATTTAAAAAAAAATAAAAACTTAATTGTACTAGAAAAGCTGAGTGTTTTTTTTTTAAAATTAAAATTTAATACTTCAATTTTAGTGAAAGGATAGGATAGGATTCTAGATAGATTCTAGAGCGATAAACAAAAATAAACGCGGTTATTATGCCATGGCTGTTGAATTCGGTTTTAAATTTTTAAATTAATTATTATCATTGTTATCCATTCCTTTACAGTCTTACATACATCTTACAGTTTTACATACAGTTTATTTTAATGGACATAAGTTCTCATCTGACTCACAAATTAAATTCATTGGTCAGCATTGAATAAAGTTTGTATCACAGAAAAACTTTTCTTTTTCTTTTTAATCTTAAAATTTATAAATATATTTGCTTATTAACAAACACTATTTCAGCTAAAAGTTAATTGCATATTTCTATTTGCTATTGGTTGACACCATATTTGAATTTGTATTGTTTTAAAAAGGATTGGTAAGAGTTACCACCACAGACCACCAACCAGCAAATCCTAAAGGAACAGAATTAATCTGACCAGGGAATATTGAGCCGATTTAGTGGAAGTTTAAGAGACAAGGCTCCAGAGAGGTTTGGGATATCTATTATCCTGGTCTCTCTAGTGGAATGAGCCGTTTCTGTGTGAATAGCTGTGGCTGGCGAATCGTAAGCGCCGTAGGCATTGAATGCTGTTGATTGAAATTGAACGACGAGGGCCGAGAGAGAGACGGACGGAGAGGGGTGTTAAGGGTGGGGAATTGCGCGGCGCACTAGGATACGACGACGGGTGTTCGCGCCATTGGGCAGAAGAGCAATGAGCACTGATCAGTGTTCCAAATAGATCGTCAATATGAGAAGGCCTTTGTAATAGACTCCGCGCGAGTGTGCAGGGCCGCCGACAGCCATCTATCACAGACCTGCGTCCGTGACTCCGTGTGTTTGGGAATTCAAGCCCACTCTCCACCACTTTAACAGGCAGATTAAAGCAAATACATACATTTCTCTGATAACCAATACCTGCTTCAATAAAATTTAAACTATTTTCCTGAAAAGTTATCTAGTCATTGGAAAAAGAAAATTATTCTCTATAAAATATTTATTTGGTTGTAGTTTATTATCCCACATAAATTTTAAACAATTAATAATAAACCACAAACAAATAAATATTTTATAAAGAAAAATTAAATAAAGTAAATGACGAGAGTCGACAAATAGTTTGAAAATGTCATCAGCTCCTTCGAGTTTAAGACGAAGTTCTCGTCTTTCTCGTGGGTTAGTCTCTCGCTAGTGTAGAGGGAATTTAATGAGATATCTAGCTCGTCCTGGTGGTGTAATGGCTTAGCACGCCGGCCCGGATAGCAGGAGATCCAGGTAAATCTAATATGTCCCTGGCTGGGACAGATAGATTTTTTTTTTTTCTATTCCCTCTCATTAATTGTTTGAAAATTATTCTCGATTTTCATTTTTAAACAAACTGAAGAATGGAATACATTTCTAAAAGTAATTAGATCAGATTTGTTTGGCTTCAGGTTAGAAGCACATATAAGTAAGATTACATGTTTGGGAAGATGTTCTTAAAGTTACTGGGATGCAATTCGTATATACACCGAAACAATCACTTATAATTATAAATAATTTCAATTTATTTTTTATTTTTGGCAATTATAAAAATTTTTCAAAAGTTATTGGTAATTTATTCTTTTACCCATGTGATACATCCACCAGGAGATTAGCTTTTAGGCCTAAGCGGAATTAATTCACGACATGAGGCAACGTTTTGGGAAGCTTCAACGCTTCCATTTTCCTGGTGAAATGCTGGACTTTGAATTATACCCTCTGTCTGACTGGGAATGACAGCTCTTCACCAGACTTCACCATAAGAAAATAATGTTCAACTGAAGGTTAACTCGATTGTCATGATTTTAACTTTGGCTTAATTCTTAGCTGAAATACATCCCGGCGGAGTAGTGGCCGACAATGTGACGTCATATATATATCGTGAAGGGAGTAACAGATACACCTCGGGGATGTCGTCACATCATGAGGAAAGACAAAATATATATCTTATTATATGTATTTCTGCAGTTAAGAGGATTAGAGAAACACAAGACCATGAGAGAATATGTGTTGGGGAACTTGGTAAAACTTAAAACAAAGTGACAGAACTTAGCCATGTACTTTGGATCGGATATCACACTCTAACCCTTAACTCTGGCCTCGGAAGAGAGTTGGCTGGGTCTGAACCACTATAAGTACTGCATCTAATTATATTTAGCGAATAAAACTGAAATTATATGCGAACAAACATACAAATATTTTCTTTGGGGAGTCAGCCAGTATAGAAAAGAGAAGAAAAACCTACAATTTTAAAACACACGTGGCTTGTTTAGCGCGGTGAAAATAGCACTCTCAAACTCGTGCGACCAGTTTTTACTCAGCGGCTAAATAATACCGTCACATTCAGTTTTAGCACAGTCATGAACCCTTTAGCCACTACTTACTTCTGTGCTGCTTTCATCGATAATGAAGAACAAGTCCCTGGCAGATATACATCAATATTCATGAAAAAATTGCGGGGGAGGGGGGTACTTCCCAACTACATCCAATGCTAGAATTACATGGTATAAATATATATATGCAATGTTAGGTAAGGGAAAACCCAATGGCAAAACCCTAATATTTGTAATTAACCCCTCTTTATTCATTTAGGTGTTTACTCCAAACCAACATATATATGTATGTCTGTCAACGCTCAACGGGCTAAATTTTTCAGTTTAAAATGCTTTTTTTTTTTTTTTTTTTTTTTTTTTTTTTTTTTTTTTTTTTTTTTTNTTCTTTTTTTTTTAAGTTTGTTGGAGTAATGTAAATAAACATGGGTTTAAATTATAGATAAGACATATCTTAGGAGTTACACAGCGAAATTCAAGAAAACTAGGGGAAATTTGAAAGAAATGTAGATATTACTTTAACAGCCGCTTTCTAATATTAAATAAAACGCTGGAGAAATTAATCAGGGTTTCGGCCAGATTCAGAAAAATGAAGTACTTCAAAATTGATGGGTAATTATTTCTATTCTTGCCGACGTTTCGACTTAACTTGTAAGTCATCATCAGGGCGATAGTGATAGTGACCTTCTCTCCGAGAGAGGTTAATGGTCAAACTCAACTGAGCTCTACATCACTATCTCCCTGATGATGACTTACATGTTAAGACGAAACGTCTGCAATAATAAAAATAATTACCCAACAATTTTTCAAATCCTGGCCGAAACCCAGACTAATTTCTATAAGACTCGATGGCCAACCAACCTCCAATCATGATAAATAAAACGACTGAAATCGGGCGAGTGGGAAAGAGTGGGGATTACCTGAAAGCTGACTAGAACAAATTTAGGAAGTAAGTTGAAAGGAGAGGGGGGGGGGGCACACTGCAGCGAGTGGGTGCAGGCGAACCCAGGAACCCTCGGACGCCATATGTAGGATGTGCAAGTGCAGAATCCCTTCTTTCTGTAGCCGTGACGAAGCAGCGGACCTACGTGAGGTTCGAGCCCCCACTAGGGGCCGAGCGGCGCGACCGGGCGTGATCAGGGACATGTGCCAAATATCCCCGGAGAGGTGAAGAATAGCATTCCGGGGGGACAAAGCGGTTTCGGGTGGGATTCGTTCTGCCGAGCCCCCTCTCAGTGGGACACTTCAAAAGACCTCTAGAATCCGAAGGGTAGGGGCGGTATCGATTAAGGAAGCAATCACACATTAACTGAACCATTCAGGAACACAAAATATTCTGGAATAAAAAATCCATACATACTGAATAATTTCCTATTAACTAAATATGCATGCATACAAGTACTCTCAAAGGATTACGAATAACTGAGACGACGTTCATGTTATGTATAAATGAATGAAAACGCTACTTCATTCAGGTAGGAATGGGTGGTTCAGAAACAACAAAGCAAAATAAAAATTTAACACAAAAAATTACAATGAATGGAGGTTGATGGGCCGTCGAGTATTATACTGAAGATTATTAATCGGGATTTCGGCCAGAATCAGAAAAATAAAATACTCCAAAAGTGTTTGGTAGCTATTTTATTATTGCCGACGTTTCGACTTAACCTGTAAGTCATCATCAGGGGGATAGTGATGTCTGGAAAGATCTCCGAGGGAGGTTTATTGTCACACCTCAGACTGCATTTCATAGTTCTGCATTCCAAGATGTGACCGTAAATCTTCCTCGGACATCGCCCTGATGATGACTCACAAGTTAAGTCGAAGCGTTGGCAATAATAAAATGATTTCCCAACAATCTTGGAGTATTTAATTTTTTTTTTCTGAACCTGGCCGAAACCCTGACAAGTTTCTCCAAAATAAATTACAGTGTTTCAATTTGCAATGTATGCTGTGATTAAAATTTGGTTTTTATAAATTACATATAGAAATATAGAGATAAAGTTCTTACTTACAGTTCTTACTTTAAATATAAAGCCTCAATCTATCCATGTGTGGTTACTTGGAAGACAAAAAAATATATTGTCGTACCTCACATAAGGAAGAAGGTTACAGGGAAAGAAAGAAGAAGGAGAGGCTCTCACCCAATAGGGAAATGCATGAAAGAAGATTAGGATGAGTACATTCATTTCAAATTTGGAGTACAGTTTTGAAAGTTCCTTCGAGAACCAAAGAAAAAAAAAATGAATAAAACAAATGGATAGAGATGGCAAATTTTATTATAGCCCAATAAGCATTGCAGAACGTTAATAAAATGGGAGAGGAACATGAACAAGAAAACATTTAGGTATACGATATAAACAGCCCAAGCAGTTAGGGCTTTGTTCATTTTATTTTTATTCTTTAAAATTAAAACTCTAAGTATAAATAAAGGAAAGAGTACAGATAAAAAACTAATTTTTCAACAGTTCTTCAAAATAAACTAAAAGTAATATTAAATAAGCAGGCTTTATTTTTTGAAAAGCACATTACATGTTCACCAATTCTCCAACAAATTGGATCCATACGCACTTCCCATAAATTTAAAAAAAATTTACATTAGATAAATAGAGACTGCTTATTATGCTAAAGGGGAAATGAATAATGGCTAAAATTGATTATATTTTCATTATTATTTCCCACTCATTTTCTAATACTAGCTTTACTCAGCTTGTGACAGTCCTTTAAATAATTACACCTGAAAGTTCTGCGGTATAAACTTAGGGGACCACTAACTAATAACTAATCCATTATATAATACCCCTTAAAATAATAGGGAAATATGCCGAGGACTGGCTGTTAATCAGTTCCTATAGTCCGCTTTCCATCACGGCCTGAGCGAATGAAGCTGTTAAATATTTAAAGCTAATCAAACTTCGAGCATCAAGAGGAGAGAGAGAGAGAAAGAGACAGAGAGAGAGAGAGAGTGAGGAAGAGAGAGAGAGAGAGAGAGAGAGAGAGTGAGGAAGAGGGAGAGAGAGAGGAAGAGAGAGAGATAGAGAGAGAGAGAGAGAGAGACTCACTTGTAAAAATAGTCAATTATTCTATTAATTTTTTCCAAAATAAAACTGTTAATAAAATAAAGGAAACAGTAGAGATAAAAAGACTAATTTTCAATATTTGATCAAAATAAATGAAAGGTAATATAAAAAAAAAAATACTCAGACTCTATTTATTGAAAAGTACGTTAAATTTGACGTAGGACTGTGGAAGTCCTTATCGAGAGCAATGCCAAGCCACTTCCTTGGGTTTGACGTGGGTGGCGGAAAGTGCAAACATAACAAATCTGATTCGATAAGTGAACTGTGGAACCCAAGACGGACGGAGCCATCTGACGAGGCCGCCCAACGATATCTGTGCGGATGGGAGTACAACCGGCACGCAGGTGGATAGCTGGACTCACCGAATCAAGCAAATCATGACGGAATGGATTCCTTGACAAAGCAAGTCAGAATTTTAAGTCTTGCAGGTGAACAAATGTTCATCATATTATCTTTCGAACAGCTTTACTGAATTTCGCCCTTAGTTTTTTAGCAAAAAAAAAAAAAAAAAGTGATCCTTGGTCAAAGTTGCTACGTTCAAGAGCCCTGTTGATGGTTTTAATAAAAAACCGAAACGTAGGATACAAGAAATGAACTCTCGTCCTTTTTTTGAACAATAATTTGTTTCATTAATCTTTAAACCTCGACTGGGTCGCATCCTTCTTCTCATACGTACAGTAACAGAATCTATCTCATCTTCTCCTAAAGAACTGTTAAAAATGTGCAGTAAAAACAATTTATAATAATAATTTTTCAATGCTGTTATTGTATACATATATATATATATCTANATGCTGAGAAGTCAGTGTCATATCAATAGGCATTGTCTATAACACACTAACACTACCATTGCAAAGTCAATGTATACATATGCTGAGAAGTCAGTGTCATATCAATAGGCATTGTCTATAACACACTAACACTACCATTGCAAAGTGAATGAACACATATACTGAGAAGTTAGTGTCAGATCAATAAGGTATTGTCTATAACACACTTACGCGACCATTGAAAAGTGAGAATATATACATTTTTAATGAAAGACTCTTCTTTCTTGTCTTCAACAAACATTTCAAAAGGAAAATTACATTGTTTTAGAACTCTAGACTGAACAACATAACCTTCAAAAAAACTCTTGCACAAACACTTACATGTGTGTACATACATATACTTAACATACATGAGTAATAAATAGATTTAGGGGGGGGGGCGGTCAAGGTTGATCTAAAAACAAACTTTTTTTAAATTGTATCTTTTTGTATCAACCTTGACCGAACCCCAACAAAAACATCAACAAATAATCACTACGGTCAAAACCTCTCCATTTATATAGGAGAATATATTTCGTTTTTCTTTATCATATAGAAATTAGGCTTGCATAACTTACTGAAGATAACATCATGATCCTCAAGGTTCACTTTCAAATACATACCTGAAAGAAAAAAAAAAGGAATGAAATTTATAAAAATAACTTTTGATAGTTAAATATGAGCAAAAGGTTAAAAAATAAAAATATTAAATAAATTTAAAACTCTAATAGAAATTAAAAATCGAAAATTAATATTTTCAAAATAACAGACAAATATCATATTTTTCCGACATAATTTCATATTATGCATGTAATACTAATTTTTAAAAAGGAGCACTAACTCCTCTGAACACAATATTAACAATTGCACACACACACATATATTAAAATGCTTTTAAATAAAATAAGTTTTAAATCACCTAAACACGATTACATTTAACTTCAAGAAAAATTAATTCCATTACTATCAATAACCACATATTAGGCTAACTTAATTTTTGAACACCCGAGTTATTAGAAAAGTCGTCCTTTCATGGTAAACCCATTCATAAAATATATCACTTATAAAAAAATATATGAGTATAAACACATTATTATACTTTCGTCTTTTCTTTCTGCCAAACAATGCTTCAGTTAAAAGAGCTAATCTATTTATTTAGCATGTAATCAGTAATAAATAACAATTATCAACTAAAAATAGCTGGCTAAATAAGCCTAATTGTATGTTATAATAAATTAATGTCGTTAAGCCAATAAAGAGTTATTTTGAGAAAATACATTTTTAATAGGGTTCTGTTTAACAACTAATGAAATTGACAATACATCAAGATATGATTAAATTGTGTTATATAACCACATATGCTTCCGGAATTTTTAAATATATTTACATTACAGTTACATCTAATTAAAATGCCGAGTCGCCATAAAGAGGTCATTTTAAATCAATGAAGCGGTCATTTTTAACCACTGTATCTATTTAAGTAAACTATTTGCTTAATTACATTAAAAAGAATATTCTTAACTAAACACAAAAAAGAAGCTAATTTAAAATAGCATTAGGACATAATTTTTTTAAATTATATTTTAAATTATACATAATCTTTATCTGATTACAATGCAAGTTATAGTACATATTTGTGTTCACTATGAGATATTTGCGTTGGACATTGTGATAATTTACATTATGTAAATTATGTTATGTACATTGTGAAATATAGTTTAGTAATGAAATGAATATGTTATGTGTATCCGTATTATGCTTGTGGGTTTTAAGTTTCTGATGAAATAGTGATGTATTACTGATAATGATGCACAGCATATTAATAAATAAATTACTTGTATTAAAATGACGCATTCAAATTTGAATGTATATTACGATTTCTGGAAATATGGAAATAAATATTCTATTATGCATTCAATTTCTCATTTTGATATCTTGAAACAAGCTCAGGCGAGCAAATATAACAACAAATGCTCAAATATTTAGCACATTACTACACAGTACCATAAATTTGACAATGTATTTCACCAATTTTCAAGTTTCCTTCTTTTGACGCACCCACCTTATGGTGTATTTAATCAGTTTATATTGAAATACTCATAATTATCCATAGTATTAGTATAAACTGTTAGTTTCAATATAAACTGATCATATACACACAAACACACACACACACACACCCAGAGAAGGATATATATATATATTGTGGGGGGAGGGGAGAATAAAGTAACAAACTATTCACGAGCTATCGTTATCTAATCTTGGCGATACGGGTTAGAATGTAGGCCAGCTAAGGGGGCAGAGGGTGAATACTCTCTAAGACTAGCGTTTCTCAAATCTTCCAGCACATGAGATATCAAACGTAAATAAATTAAGATCTCATCTAATGAAAATTATTGAATATTTAACAATTGTATGACTTAATAGGCAAAGAAGAAGAAAATACTTTATTTTAGACCGAAAGATTCAGATTTTACCCAAAATATAAAAATGAAAAATAGCAAAGTTGAAGAAAAAAAAAATCTAGAATAAAATGTCTTGGTACAAGAGAGTTCGCAGCCTTTGCTGTACCGGAGTCCCGATGTTGTAGGTGGCTGCAGCGATGCAGTATGAGAGTCGTGATGCCTGCGTAATAAGCAAGTAGTCCGTTACCTTGCAAGACATGTATTTGCAGGCCAGTAAGTTGCTTACATAATAAAAAGTAGTAAATTTTCTTAGTTTTCTCTATTTCATTATATAATTTTAAGCATGGTTGATGGTTAGTTGGCCGTCTCGAATATCATGTGAGAATGGTCGGGGTTTCGGCCAGGAAGAAAAAAAATATACACCAAAATTTGGAGTAATATTTTTATTGATGCCAACGTTTCGGCTTATATATAAAAATTTCAATTTTTATGCATTACTGTTATTTGTGTGTATTGTCTTTTTAGCCCTGATGATGGCTTACTAGCTAAGCCGAAACGTTGGCATCAATAAAAATATTACTCCAAATTCTGGTGTATATTTTTTTTCTTCCTGGCCGAAACCCCGACCATTCTCACATGATATAATTTTAAGGTTGCCTTCGGATATGTGACAAATATTTTTTGTTTTCCTTCTTAATACCATTAGTTTGTTTTTCCTGCACAAAATATACATAGAATTTGCAAGTTAATGGAATTTAAATTTAGTTCATTGGAAATAAATCGAATACCTATGAATGTCCTAAAAAAAAGCTCAACCTGTATAATAGAAGAAGTATGAATATAGTTATTATTCGCATTAATAATTAAGGACCGTATTATTAAATTCACTCTTAAATTTTCAATAAATTTAAACATATAAATTATATACAATTTTAAATAGTGAAACCCTGATCATTCACTAAAAATTATAGTTACGGAAAATCCCACTCATTTTGTTAGAGTCGTTTTAAAGGGGAAAAAAAATTTTTTTTTATTACCACATAAAACATAAGCATGTGGTAGTTTTATTCGTTTATGCTAAATACTATATCCAGTTTCCAAATGTAAAAGCTACATTCAATCGAAATCTACATTGCAAGCAATCACTAACACTTTTTGATCCATTGTTGGTAGAAAAACAAACTCACCCTTCATTTTTTTTATGTAAAAAGATAATGCCAAAGTTTGTTTGTATTTAAAGAAAACTGTAATGAACAGGAATATGATAACAGGATCGCCCTCACACATTAAAAGGGCTAACATCAAGGACATGGGAACGGAAAACAATTTGTAGAAGAAAAAATGTCACAGCCACCTGAATAATATTCTTCGAAATTCGGCAGAAAAGAACGGGGTTGGGGAAGTGGCGGACAGGCAGTAGACAGCTGTATTGCAGAGGTTAGAATCAGTATTCTTCAGGGTTCCAGGGCACGCGCACGTTGAAGCCGAACACCAGGAGTAAACGTACACAGACCCAGGGTAAATATGCAAGGGGTAAATATGAATAAGAATCCTATAAAAAAAAACTGGGAATAAATGTTTTACATTAAGCAAAAACTAATTTTTATTTATTTATTTAAATAAAGGGGAAAAAAACAGACAGGTAAATAATCCATAATGGGGCGAAATAAAACTGGACGATTAATTACTTGTCATGCTTTTGCTAATTATGCTACACGATAATTGAAAATATGGAAAATCAAATTAATGATGTTTATTATCTACTACGGACTATGTGATTCACCCAGCATTAATTAGAAATTGTAAAAGCGAAAATGACGAGAAAACATATCAGCTAGCTATGTTATCGAGAAAAATAATCACTCCATGTGTAAGGGTTATTATTGGATTGAATAAAAAATTGTTCGTGTACAGAAACACAGCAACAGAAAGAACGACATTAAGGGGTACAGGAGCAAGTAGCCAACTCCCTTTTCAGCACATTTTTTCTGAGAGACATCAAGCTATTCACGTTTCTATCAGCATAACACGAATTTCAGGAAATTTCAACAGACCTCTATTGATCTTAAATAGATAAACTGAAAGTAATCCACAACAGACAAACAGTAATACGCAAGTAATAATAAAAGTAATACGCAACAGACAAACATATATTTGTCTGTACAAGGTCTTTTTTTAATATAAATAATGAAACCTAATTTAGAATTTATGCTTCTTTCTGCGAACAGTGGAATGAGTTCGTTTAGGATGAAGTAGGTCAAGGGGGTTTAGGGATAAATTTATAATATGGATCTCTTCAAAGTTTTGTGTCACGAACAAACATTGTAACATATATAAAGTACAAAATCTAATTTCGAAGTGTTTATGTCCTGCGAAAAACGCTTATTGAAGAAGAGATAAGAATATAAGCATATTCACATATTCTAACCCCCCCCCCCCCCC
>KZ807572.1:36036-58024 GCA_000696205.2 Oncopeltus fasciatus
CAGAAAAAAATAATTAAAAAAATATAAAACACATGAAGTCAACAAAGCACTGATTGATATGTTAATCAATAATTAGTAAGTTTATCTATATATCTTGATTAAGTCCTTTAATTTTTTAATTATATATAAATATATATATATATATATATACTCACACACTCTGTATATTATACACACACACATATTTATTTGTATTTAACAATCAAATAAAGCAAACCATGAATAGGCTCCTGAGAGGATATGCTACCCAACCCCTGAATAAAATAAATGTTGTGGGCTGTTTCTGGATGAAATAAATGAGTTTAGAAGCAATACATTATAAATCAAATTTTAATAACATAAAACATGGTACTGTTGCTTATCTGTGGCTCATGGACATTATACAATCATTTAAATTAATAATGGGGCGAAAATCTGTGTCTGGTTGATGTGAATCTTGTGTTGGCTTCTCCGGGATGCGTGGTCATCCTAGCTTACTTCTTCCTTTCTCACTCTCTCTCTCTCTCTCTCTCTCATGGTTTATTGAAGAGAAATCATTTTTCGAAAGAATGAAGTAGCCCATTTTGGCAGAGGCAACAGTAGCCCGTTCTAATAACATATTTGGCTTTAATTCTCCTTCAGACTAATCTGGGAGTTCTCGAACAAATGGGTGATGATATCAAGTGTCAGACCACTGCTGCATCGACATGATACAGCTATTACAAGTAGGAGATTCCATGTCAGATCAGCTGACACATTCTTTTGTATCGATCAAGGGCGTGTGCTTATTGGGAGTTGTCATTATGTTGTTTAGCACCAACTTGTCTGTCCTCTCCGTGCGGATGTGGAATAATAAGGAAGCCTGGAGAGGAAGAGGTAGAAAAAACACAAAGGAACGCTTTAATTACACAAACGTTCCGGGATACTCTGAATGTCGTCATTAGTGCAGATACAGACACAAGGGCAGAAGAAATCTGGAATTCCTCTTTGTTTCTGTCTTCATACGTGCTGTTGCATTCAGCAGTCTTTGCCATTCTTGTTTCTCTCTCTCTCTCTGCCGATGCCTCCTCCTTTTCAACCTGCCCGAGGCTAGTTACTCCAGAACTCCAACTAGGTCAAGCTGTCTCCAACTATGTCACAGGTGATTTGTCTAGTTGCAAATGGAGTCCGGATTGATTGTAAACACATGATTTGAGTCTCACCTAATAACTATTCTTTACCTAGAATGACTGAATGTTTTCTTGGCGTATTTCCTTTGGGGCAGTTAATCTCATAATGTTAACACGTGAATTGATAATATTCATATATATTTTATAAATATATATGAATATTATCAATTCACGTAGAATTATGCATGTAGAATACTTTATTAGCCTTAATAGCTAGTATTTATGCATCACGTATATACTGTTTTGTTATAACAGTGTCACCTGTTGAACGTTTACAAAAATAATAGTACATCCACTTAGTTTATACTTCGTAATAAGTAGCATTTCCGTCTAGTAACCAACCTCATGGCCAGAACATCAATTATCAGGTTAGAGTACCTTCACGATTTATATACTCTAATTATGGTAAGGTAAAAAGAAAATTACTTCAAATTAATTTAATTATAAATTATAAATACTTTAATTTGGTAAAATATTTGTCTTCTAATGATTTAAAAAAAACCATCTAAAATCGATACAAATTTTCTAATGATAAAAATTGTCTTTACAAAAAAAAAAAAATCTGGATTGTTCATCAATCAAATTTACCATAAGTTTTGATTAAACAGAAATTAATTTTAAATAGTATGTTATACAAATTATATTAGTAATTAAAAACCCCATATGACCCATTTAAAAAAAAAATAAAAGAAAAGAACTCAGTTTTTATGTCTTCCTCTTTTGTACTTCACTTCAATTAATTTTATTATAATTGGATGAAAATTTTATCGTATTGAAAATATATTGTTAATCATATGCAAATGTTTATTTATTTTAAAAGTAAACTTTTATTAAATTAAGTGAATTGAAAGTAAGAAAAGTTAATACAAAAAATTTAAGAAATTAATAAAAAATATGTGTTAAAAAAAAGTAAAATTTTCGGAAAAACTGAGGGGGTATTTCCAAAAAAAAAAAAAATTCTTGTTTATTCTTAATAATAATTAATATTATTTTATGTTCTGATAAGATTGATAGATATATTTAGATGATTCTAACGATAACATTTACTTATTAATCAGTGAAGGTCCATCTTTTATTTTGAGATGCCTCTATAAAAGTATGTTGAGATGGATTTCAACAAAATTATCGTTTATGAAGGTAGTTCTTAGATTCTATAGACAGATCTGTTCTCAGATACTGCTCATCTAAGGTCAGATTTTCACTTCTAAATATATTAATCACATTAGCGATTAACTTCTATCAATTGTGGTGAATTAAGTAACAGAGTAATTAAATCCAAATTTTCCTCAAAATAGGTTTTTCGTTTCCGAATGCCAGAAATAGGGAATACATATTGTAATTGACCATAAAAATAAAATGTATTATGATTTAATGCCCAAATTGATTGTTTTCGTATTAACATTGTTTTGTAATATATTTGATGAATTCTAGTTAATGACCTTTATGTAGCAATGTTTTTTTTTTTTTAAATTTTTTGCTGTGGATTAATTTGAAACTTAATTTTGACAAATATATATTTTTTTTTTTTTATGTAGAGGTCTATATATTTTGTTAAAAATCAGTAATCTTTTTCTCATTTAATTTATATATGCCATATTCGTGAATAATAATTATATTAATAACCTTTCCTTCATCAGGTGAAAAGAATTAATAATGTAAACGTAAAATTTATCAATTTCTCATTAATGTAGCTTATAATACATTTGAGAAAATTTTAAATTTTGCTAATGAAAATGTTATAAGAAGTATTTAAAGTAGTTACATAGATTTTTCAAAATTTGAGAAAATAAACTACTGATTTAGATGTGGTTGCTTTGCCGAAAGGATTCCCTTGGGTCTCCAAACCTTGGTTCGCAGACTCTCCTTCGACTGGTTTTTTTTTTTTTTTCAATCAATGCTTTAAATATATTTTTTTCTTTTTTTCATTAAAGATTCTCGTCTTAAAGATCTCTTTCTCAAATGGGCTTCCTTGAAACCTCAAGATCGAGCAGTGTGCGATGAAAAAATAGACAGATGTGACACAAATTTGTACATACCTCTAAAGACGGCCTTCGAGCAATGGGAAAATGTTCAAGAAAATGAAGGTACATTTTATTTTTATTTTAAAAAGTTTACAGTAATATTTTTTGTGTCAGGATTTGCTATACTTTTAGAAATAATAGACTCCTGGAAAAGTGGTTAAGTAATTGAAACATAGGTGACTCGTATGAGTCCATAAAATCATTATTTCATAATAACATTACAGCACAAATGAACTATAATACTAGTAAACTCTAATATACACATTATTACTATATACAAATGACCTACAAAACAAAACTAAGAGAATTTTTTAGTATCTTGGTTGATAAATATTTGTATTTGAACTTCCCATATCATGTAATTATCTACACTTCTACACAAATCTGGGTTGAGTTTCATTTGTAAATGAATATTATACATCTTTAACTTAAGAACTTAACTTGAAAATTTCAGATAATTCCTCTTTTGTATTGGTTCATTTTTTTCAATAAGAACTTCAGTTTTGCATTTAGAAGTTACAAGCCGAATATAATTAAGAAAAACGGAAAAAAGTGGTCTGTTGAACGTTGACAGACAAATAGACAAACAGACATGCGTTCACACACAAACAAGTTAATATATTCGTGACATGTATATATATTCGTCACTATCATTTTTAATATCTTGAAGGTTGAATAAAAGAAAAGAAAAAAAAATTGAAAAGTCTGTCATAATTTAAATCTCAATACCTGCATTCCTAATGAATTCGCTAAAACTTGAAGTGTCCATAATTTCATTTCACTATAAAAACTATTAAAAACTGGTTAAAAAAATCTGGGTGAAAAACTATTAATTTTAACTGGCTAAAAACGAGTAAAAATTTAAGCGTTAACTAATGTTAAGCTGAAAATTGGTTTACGCCTTTCTTAAAATTGAAGTTTCCTTTTTTTTAGGTTCCTTTTCTGAAAATCACTGAGCTTGAGCGAGGTCTAATGTTGAGACCGGGTTATGTGTGTGTTATGTGATTTCTCCTGAAATTTTGATTTTTAAAAATATAACTTAAGACGGCTTTGATCTTTAGCACAATCGAACCAATCATATAATTTTCTAAATGATGAATATTAATAAAATATTTAAATAAATTATTTTATTTTGAAAACAACTAGTCACCATCGACAAGGTTTTGCTGAAAATTAAAAGTAACTAAACACGATGAAGATCTTACAGATTTTTTGGCATTAAAATACAATAAGTATATCATTTTTTAATTAATGAAATTAATTGTGGTATGTCATCCCACGTTCAATTTTCTACAGCAAAAATGCAAAGGGAGCGAGAAAAAGAATCTTAGTACCTCAGCCAGGCCATTTTTTGTCGTTCCCTTTGCATTTCTTGTAGAATAAGTGTATCATTCACCTGAAACCGTTATTGAAAATAAATTTGTATTGTGAAAATATATCATTCAGGTTTTTTTTATATCATCTGATTACCTTTTTAATTTTATTAAGTAAAGTATAGTAGTTTTACGAAAATGAAGAAATTGAGTTTTAATTATAAAATAGGAACAGCTGAGTAAGCTATAACCTGCATAATACACTATTTTTAGCCTATGCATATATATACGACAGGTTCGACATCTTATCTAACCAATCAAATAATATGACGACGACTACTGGTGTCAATGATGAAATAATGGAACTTACCACCAGTTCATATCAGTTGTAGGCCAACTTGGGTCACCACCAACCTAATATCGATCCAGTTTTTTAAAGAAATGGTGGTGATAAAACCTTCTAACCTACAAATACAACGAAGGTTATAGCCTTATATCCAACGAACCCAAATTCGTACAAAATTATAATAAAGGCACTTAAACTGCGAATTCCCTGCTTATCAATTTCAGGAAGACATTCTCCTAACTACAGTAATCAGAAGTTTTCACCATAGCACTTTCATAGAAGATATAAAAAGTGAATTGTCTGAGGAAGGTTATTCAGCCGTGAGTATTACAATCGTAGTGGATCTATTTAAAAGACCAATTCCATTATTCTTTGAGAAAATTGACAAAATTCTCATTGAGAACGCATCACACACCTTTATTTTACCACAGTGAAAATTGAGGAGCCATGGAAGACCATTACGCAGTGTACCCGTATAAACAATAAAAAATTATTGCCTGCTCTCGCATCGATTTGTCCGCTGTGACGGGGCACATGAATCAAGCATCTTCACCAAACCACCTACCACACCAGCAAAATGTGCCAACTCTTGTGAGAGGCTTAACCAGCTAATTATTGAGGCTGAGTTGTGCTGGAACAGCTTCAAAAGCAGAAGACGTGTCAGTGCCGGACAGTTCCACTGCTCAGACAGACCCAGCCTCTCACGAGCCTCTACGCTTTTCCACCTATGCAAAAAAATACAAAGTGCTATTCATGCTCAAGCCACCCAGTAAATCCAACCCACTCGACCCTCACCAACTTGGGTCACTACCCCAACATCTCGGAACCTAGAAGAGTTACGCTTCCCAGTAGCAACCCCTTCTCCCAAAAGACCTCAAACGTTGCAAGAGTCAATCCAGCTTATCAACCAATATCATTCCATGTGGCCCAATCCTGAGACCTTCAGGGACACCTCCAGTAACACAACACCACCGTCGGAAACGCTACACCAAGCCTATGAGTGTCGGTCCGGAGGTTCTCCCGGCCGAGGACCCTTCCCAGCTGACAGCCATCTTCGCAGATATGGCCCAAAAGCTACACACCCTACTTGTACCATTCTTACCAAGTCCACAACCCAACCACTATGAATACTAATAAATTAAGAGTAGGTTCCATATATATCTTACTCTTAAACGAATGGACGAAAAGAAAAACAGACCTAGAACTATTTCTCCACGAACTTCGAACCGACGTTGAACTCAGTAACACACCTGACAACAAGATCTCTACTGACAAAACCGCATCCATAGCCAAAACTAACACAAATCAGAGCCATTACACTGTACCCATAGCAGAGCCTTCTATTGCCCCCCCCCCCCCGTGGCATGCCATCACCATCACCGCTGAGGCATTTGAGGCTCTCTTCCGAGGCTTTGGCAGCCGTTTCATAGCTATGAAGATACTCTAGCTTCATTACTGGAGAGTAACTCAACTCCGAGCCGCAGAGTCCGGGCTACCATCCAATTACTCACACTAGACTTTATTCATTTAACAAAGCCACATATTGACCCACTTCACGACGAAAACTGCTAGATATCTTGGATTTTTTTGTGTGCGAAAGGAAGCTTGGCATTCCCAACGTACTTGTAGAAATGTCTGATCTAGTTGCTTCTTAAGCTTTGGACAGACCTCTCAACAATTGACCGTTCACCGACGTTTACCCATGGTCCCTCTGACTAAAATTACTTCAGAAATTTGCTCAGTGACTCCATTTTTTTGTCGCTATCTAAAAAGAAGAAATTGCACACTTACCAGTATTCCTGGATGGCATCCTGGACTCATACTTTCTGATTATTCTATCCTTCTTAGTAGACTTCAGAGTAGTTTCAGCGACATGCAGTCTACGGCGGGCCAAAACCGGTGTTCCTCGGGTTTATATTTTGGCACCGCGTCTTTAAATACTTTATACCTACGAAATGCCAACGGATCCTCGAACACATATCCCATAATTTGCAGACGGCAGATCCATACAAGAGTCACACACATCCATACTAGAATCACAAACATCTAACATTCAAGCAGCACTTATTCTGCAAGAACATATACACAAAGTAGGGGAATACAGCCCTCTGGAAGATACAATACAACCACACTAAATCACAACACATTACATTCACACTCAAGAAACACACAAGCCCACCAATCCACAACATCAAATAACTAATTTCACAAGTCACTACAGTAGGATTCCTAAGTTTGACTCTTGAAAAGCGGCTAATATGGGGCCGTCACATCCTCACTAAGAAGAAGATCACAACGAATTAAAACACAATGCACTCTAATACACAAAATCCAAAGTCAAGATTAAACTAAACTGAATATATTCACTTACCTGATTAAACCTATTTAGTAATATGAAATTCAAATGTAGGGTTCTCCTAAAAAACTTAATATAAATCACATTCAGGTTCAACAGTCTAAAATTATTCGCTTTGTTGTAAAAGCACCCGAATACGTCTCAAACTATACACTACACATTAACCTCATTACCTAATACAGATATAAATCAAACTGTTCTACACTCGCTTTCATAACAAACTTCACGGCCACTCGAACACATTAACACGCAACATTCGACACAGCATATACCACACAACACTACGAGAAGGCTGAGAAGGAGTTGGCCTTGGGACCTACTTGAGTAGTTGGCTTCATGCTTGGGGGGCCACCACTTGGGTGTGTGCCTTCCACCACATGCTCCCTTCTTTTATTTATTTATTTTTATTGCATTCACTCCATCTTCTGTTGGTACCACATTGTACCGGTGTGGATTTATATGGCAAGACAAAATAAATTAATTATGAAATGGAATTATAAGTGTCTCTAGAACTTATTTATGCAGTACCACTCAACTATGGTGTCTGGATGTGTGGGTATACTAATGTTTCTGTGAATACTTCATTGGTCAGATATCGAATCCTGGAACTTGGCTCAAGTCGTGATCTTTCTTACTGCCTTGTCAACCGCAAATTTGCCGGGCATGCGTCTATTTTAGCCCCTGAGTAGTCACGAACCTCCATAATGCTAATCAGCAAAAATACCCACTGAGGCTGGATTCAGTCAACACAAATATATTAGAAATAAAACTAACCTTTATTGATGACGGTAAATTATGATTTTTTTTTTCTTTTTAGATCGTTAACTGACCGAAAAGAGGGGGGTACTTTAATTTTCCCAACAAATAGCCGCTTTATATTAGTTGTACCTATTTATTCCAGTAAAGCATATACCAGTTGCCTTTCAAAATTAAATAATAAATTAAAAGTGTTAATAATAATTGATTAATAACCAACAAAAATTTAATAAAAGAAAAACATTTTAGAATAAGCAAGGATAGTACAAAAATGAAGTTCAGTCTTAATACTAAAATCAAGGAGTTAGGGTACTATAAGAGATGGGTACAATTATGAGTAGAGTCTATTCGAACTGGAAAGTCAGGAAATCATTTTTAAAAACTCTTAGCCTTTAACAATATATATANTCCATTAAGATTTATGTATATATATATATATATATATATATATATATATATATATATATATAAACACACACACACATACATGTGTTTGTTTGTGTGAGAGTGAGAGGAGGTGGGAGAGACAGAGAGATAGAAAGATAAATACTTCAAACAATTAATGCGAGGGAATAGAATAAAAAAATCTATCTGTCCCAGCCAGGACTCGAACCTGGATCTCCTGCTTTCCGGGCACGAATGCTACCACTTGCACGACCGTGACAAGCCAGATAACTTATTATATTCCCAACACACTAGCGAGAGCCTAACCCACGATAAAGACGAATACATCGTCTTATGCTCGAAGGAAAGCATTAGACGATGTATTCGTCTTTCACATCAAGAATTTGGGCTCCGAAAGCAGGAGATATAGTTCGATTTCTGGCTGGGACAGATAAATTTTTTATTCTATTCCCTCGCATTAATTGTTTAAATTTTACGAGGGATAATAAACCACAACTAAATTAATATTGATAAATACTTCATTGTCTTAGGACGATGACTCCTCTCTAAGAGACAATTTTTATACTCCTTAAGAGATAGTGAGGGAGTTTGAAGATTGGGCTGGCCAAAAAAATTATCAGAACATGGAACAGTTGAAAGTGAGAGATTATTTCCGACTGTCCGGTTTGAAAAAAGCATCATGGCTGTCTTCTTCTCTTGTACTACCAAAATTCTTCAATAATAACCTTTGGCGATTCAATGAAGCTGAATTTCTATCAATTAGAAAAATACAGATAAAACTAAACTCTATTTCAGATAAAAAAAAAAAAAAAAAACATTCTTAGGAAGCCGAAGTTTCTCTTGTACAGTGTGGAACGTACAGTGATCATCTGAATTTATAAAATCCCACCTTCTATCGAAAGTGAAGCTATAAGTTTTATCCGTATTCTCTAAAAGATTATTTGTAACAACTTTTGGAAAAAAAAAAAAAATATTCTTAGGAAGCCGAAGTTTCTCTTGTACAGTGTGGAACGTTCAGTGATCATCTGAATTTATAAAAACCTACCTTCTATCGAAAGTGAAGCTATAAGTTTTATCCGTATTCTCTAAAAGATTATTTGTAACAACTTTTGGAAAAAAAAAAAAAAAAAAAAAAAAAAAAAAAAAAAAAAAAAAAAAAAACAGTGGATAAAAAAAATCATAACTGCCAAAAGGAGTGGTCCATGCAATTTGCATCGATCAACGCCCTGCAGTTTCATTTTCTGTTACAAGCCTCTCAGTGTCATAAACAAGAATGAAAATTAACATGTACTTTTTACTGACTAAACATCTTTCTTTGGTTGGAATCCGTCTTAATAAAGTCTGATTTTTACGTCGGATTGTTATTTTTAGGGGCACCGGGATTCGAACCAGGGATATATTCCTTCTCCTGTGACAGTCAACTCGAAGAGGAACTTCTGCGGGTCCTGTACAGATTCGACAAAGTCGTGTCCGCTATTATGATGGACAGATCATCACAAACTGCAACACAATCTGTACCAAATATCACCGATTTGTCGAGGTATTTATGTAGGGAAGTGAGCGCTTATGCTATTTTAAAAATTAATGATTTTTATGCTTATAAAAAATGGATTTCAATTTTGATTTAAAGAAAATCAATTAAGATATTTTCATATAAAATAATGCTAGTATTCATTATATAATACAAATAAATAGGTTGAGATAAGTGGGTAAACATGCATCAGCCTTGATGAAAATAAATAATAATTTAGGTGATATTGTATATTTCTTTAAAACCAATGTTTTAGGTATAATCGAAGCTATCATTAGGGCTAAACAAACATCAGCAACAAAATATATATTTAACCATATAACTATATAATTATGTTATAACTATGTAACTTATGTTATTCAAAGAGACCTAAATCCCAGAATAAAATTTCTTTTACTTTCTTTCAACTATATATTCTAAAACGAAATAATTGTGTCTTCCAAGCAATAAAACTCTATTGCAGTTGTAAGGACTAGATATTAAGATAAACGAACTAATGAGGTATATAACACTATCCCACACACACACGCGCGCGCTCACACACGCACGCACACACACGCACGAATGATCACACACACACCTGATTACGTATTAAAAAGAGTGTTCAATTGTGTCAGGCAGGTATAGATCTCTAGGGTGTGGCAAAGGGCACATAACAACACATACGAGACAGTGTATAAAGGGGGCTAAATGTTCTTTGTGTCTCACTATATACGTGGTGGGGGGGGGGGGGTGGAATGAGAAAGAGGGAGTGAGTCTGAGAGGAAGAGAGACGGAGAGGGAGTGAGAGAGAGAGAGTGAGTGGGAGGGAGATTATTCTGCTAAATATTCCTACTGTAGAACAAAGACTTCTCTGGTAGTAATTTGGCCTTCCCACTTATATGGTAAGACTTTTTACTTATTCCCATAATGTCTTGTATGTGAAAAAAAGTGAAATACAGTGTTTTTATAATATAATTTTAAGCTTTTAGTTTTGTATGGTTTCTTATACTGTAAGCCGGAAGATTGAATTCTATCAATATAAAATACCTAATTTATATTTATGTTTTTCATTTTCATTTTTTATTCGATTATTAACAGAATATTACAGATGAAATAAAATAGATTTCTGTTTAAATAAAGGAATAAAATTATAGTCCTAAAACCGTACTTTATAATAGTAACAATAAATACCATACAGTCATAAAAGCCCGACACTAATATACCACTTAACAGCTGAGCTTGTGTCAATTCTGTAATAAAAGTTGGCTTTATTAACAATTACTAATTGTTAATATTAATAATTATTAACAATTGCGCATACAACCGTGCAATGAATAAGTATAGTACAAGAGTGACTGAACGCTATTTTCGTCCAATATTCTCGTTTTTAAAATTACCAATAATACAATGTATTAGATATCTGTTTTTATATTACTTATGGAATAAATATTCACGGGATAGTCTATTTTTTTAGTTGCACAATAGATGAAGACATACTTTCTTGACACATTTAGCCGTAATGCTTTTTTTATTAATTTAACACAGGCTTACAATCAATACATTCGTCTCGAGATTACCAAGAGCTTTGAAAAGTCTAATCTTTAGGTTGGGAAAAAATAGATTTGACTTGCTATATGGAAACCTTAAGGTATGAGTATACAAAAAATGCTTGGAATAGAATGAAAAAAATCTTACTACCTCAACCGGGACTCGAACCCGGATCTCCTGCTTTCCTTTTCCTGGAAAGAAGGAGATCCGGGTTCGATTACCGGTTGAGGTAGTAAGATTTTTTTCATTCTATTCCAAGCATTTATTGTATAAAATTAACGTGGGATTAAATACCACAACTAATATCAGTATTTAAGAAATGAGTTTCGATAAAATAATTTTTATGTTACTTTATCAAGAGTCTATCGGAAGTACATCAAAATTAATGATTAAATTTATTTTGATCAAAAACTGATCGTTTAGTGCCTCTAAAATGTTTGGTATACGGCATAGTTCCACAATTTCATTTCCTTACTTGTATGAGTAGACTCTAGTACTTAACTTATTGCTTTTCAATGCTAAAATGTCAATGAAGTTAATTTTTCTAACAGGAAAGGTAAATTGGCTTTTTAAAGCCAATGATTACCATTTTTGAGGCATGAAACGAACGTGTTTTGACCAAAAGTGTAAGTGTTCCTCGGAACGAAATTCTACTTTTATCGTCCAGGGTCTCCTTAAGGAGCCCGAAGATATCGAGTGACTGGACTAAAGTCACTAAACATTCAGTCACAAAACAAGACATGAATTGTGAAGCTTCTATTGATGATTCACCTTCTCGTTTTCTTGCAAGTTTAGGCGATGAAAGAATTAATGGCTCTTTACTTTTTTAGCTTTGATTAGAGCTTAGCAGCTAGCGGAAGTCACAGCTTCCATCGCCTGGGCCTCATGGCACACTATGATAAAGAGAATATTGGGGGAAGCGTATATGTAGTTACATTCTTAAATATCTTCATATGTGATTTTGGTAGTAATATTGTAGAATATAAATCTTCGAAAATTACATTTTACATCTATGTTAAGTATATTTTTCGTAACGAATATACTGACGATTTTCAAATCTCACTCATCTCTCTCCTTTAACTGATTTTAGTCATTAACAAACTATCCCGCGAAATGCAAGAAGAGTTTTAAATACTAAATTTTGTGTGATTTATTTTTTAAATCGTTAAGATGTTTAAAATTTCAGCTTCAAAGGCACCTTTTCTTAATGTTCTAACATGAACATCTTGTTGATTTCCTTGTAGCTTACTCTTATCCCTAATGTTCTTCAAATCAGATAGTACAATGCTATCATTGGGACGACCTCAAATATAAATACATATATATATATATATATATTGAGTGGAAAACGGCTTTGGTGATAGAATTTTATTTTGGTTTGTCAAACGAACTCTGCTCTCCCGGTTCGATCCCACCCTAGGCTGGTCTATCTAGAGAAACAAGAACATGCCCTGTGAGGGCTGTTAGGAAAGGTTGGCTGATTGTTGATAACCCCTACGCTAGGCTGTATGGGCTAGCCCCAAGAAAGATCCTTGACTGATCAATCGGTCAGCAAAAATTTACTTTTTTGTCAGGAATCCAATCTGGAGCATTCTTTTTCCTGCTTAGATACTTTAAAACTTCTTATGATATGAAATCATAATTATGAAAACCTTTATTATAAATATAAATTTAGCCTTATCAATATTTAATGTAATTGAATATATTTTCATATATATGCCTTCCTCCCCTCCTCCTTTCAACGATATATTTTGAACTTTACAGTGATCTGTCAAACAATTTAATCTATCTATTAAATCGGGATATGCACTAAAATCCAAAGTAGAATACCTAATGCTTTTCCAGTCAAGGTGAGATTGTATCTTTTTCATTCAAAGGATTTTTTCTTTATTTTTTTTTGTAAAAGTCCCGCCTGTTTTGGATTTTCTCCTTCGGGTCTGCTGTGCTCCAGTTTTTATGTGAACCGTAGGGCGGCCATTTTCCTACCAAGGCGAACAGCCCGACAGCGAAAGTGTAAAGAGGAAATGGAGAGTAGGAAGGCGTTCACTTGTGACTTCCTTAAGGGCATTTAGAAAATGAATACGCTCAAAGTCGCTGCCCATGTCCTGTCTCTGCTTCATGGTCGGTGTGAAAGAGGTAAGGGCAGAGTGCACAAAATTTCCTTTCGGTCTTAGCAGATTTCCCACAGAGAGAAAAAAAAAGAAAGCTGTTCATGTTGAAATCAATATTGTGTGACTTTTAAAGCAAAAAACAAATTCCTTAGAATAGTTACACTCACATACATATGTCTTATCGCTTTCTGGCGTCACCCTCCATTTATAAATAATTATCCGTCATATCATTTACACCCATGCTAGTTGAGCGCAGGATACTTATCAGTTTCTCCATGATTTATTAAGTTGGCATAAGCCGGGGAGAGCAATGATCGCGAGATGGATTTATATTGGCCGGGAAGGAAGAGTGGGGGGTGTACATAGTTGCATTCGTAAAAATCTTCCTAAATGAGCGTTTTCGTAAAAAATGTAATGGAACATAAATTTTTGAAAATTATATTTTGCTCATATTATATTCTACAATAATTTTCATAAATCTTCTTATTCCTTTAAACCCATCCTTCCCCTCTTCCATTTTTAACCAAAAATAAATTTATTCAACAGTTATTCACCTTTCAATTTTATATTTAAAAAATATAGGACTGATTTCATTAAAAGATACTCAAAAAAAAAAAGTAATTGCAGCTCCTAAGACGTAAAATTAGAATTAACGGTACAGTCAATTTTTTTACTCATTGTGGTTGTTTTTTTAAGCGTTCACTTCACTCTTTCTCTCATCTGTTCTTTATATACACACACACACACACACACACACACACATATATATATATATTAGTACATACTCTAGCTTTTTTTTTTAAATTAGATTATTTTTGCACACCGTTAGATGAGTAGGTTTATGGCTTAAATGGCCGAGTGGGTGGGAGGTTAATGCAAGATTGAAATCTTAAATCGTAATAAATTTGTTTCGAGTTTAAAGTTCTAAGGATATAAATGGTATAAAATTTCCGAACTCTTTTATTCCATAGCATATTAAATTTTAAGAATTGAGTGAGCCCGCTTATATCTAAATATCAAACTAATTTCATTATTTTAACCTTATATAATTTAAGGTTGAACAGTAATTTTTGAATGAAGTCGGATGATTCGGGACTCGAACCCGGATCTCCTGCTTTCCTTTTCCTGGAAAGAAGGAGATCCGGGTTCGATTACCGGTTGAGGTAGTAAGATTTTTTTCATTCTATTCCAAGCATTTATTGTATAAAATTAACGTGGGATTAAATACCACAACTAATATCAGTATTTAAGAAATGAGTTTCGATAAAATAATTTTTATGTTACTTTATCAAGAGTCTATCGGAAGTACATCAAAATTAATGATTAAATTTATTTTGATCAAAAACTGATCGTTTAGTGCCTCTAAAATGTTTGGTATACGGCATAGTTCCACAATTTCATTTCCTTACTTGTATGAGTAGACTCTAGTACTTAACTTATTGCTTTNTATATATATATATAAGCGCCCTTTAACGTTTTTAAGAAAAAAGAAAGCATTAGTTTATGTAAACCCCTTAGTAGGATGGGATCAATAATAACTGCTAGGAGATGGGTGGGTTTTATAGTAGAGAAAAGAGGAAGACGCAATTTGAAGAGAGGGTGTGGGTGACAAAAATATAGTTATATACACCCATAATGTGTATGAGTGTATATGTAAGAATGTTTGTACATATACGTCAAATAACTTTAGGAAAGTCGGGGGCTATTCATAGAGCCTTTAGATGATTTATAATGTATATATTGCTCTTCTCTGCTGACCATTATTTATATTTTTATTTAAAATTATTTACTAAACNTATGATAATCCAAGTTTTATATATATATATATGACATATACATGAATTGATGTGTATAGATATGATACATTCACGACTCGTAGTGCCACTAGACTAGTGGTTTAATACTGGTTATATTCCCGACTAATCTACCTACATTGACTACTTTTAATTCACAGGATTTACAGACTTACTCGGTAATTAGCATATGAGAAACTGGCATAATATAATTTAATTAATTTATGCGTTATTTATTTGTTATTTTAAAAAACAAGGACGTTTTATTGGGATGTAGTTAATTTTTCTTTACTGTTAACCACGAACTCTTGTAATCCACGGCATCTGGAAAAAAAAAAAGCTTTAAGACAAGGGTATCATTAGCTAAAAGCACAAAATTAAAAAAGCCTTTTGATTGCGAGTCGATAACGAGAAATTTGCATCCTAAGTAATCGATAATAATACTAATTGAAAATAATGTATGTAGAATGAGGAATATACACAATGCTTATCCCACAGGAAATTTAAATACAGAAGGATACAGGACTATTCCGGGATATGGGTTAGGGCTATCTGATTAAATGACCCACTTTTCCCGTATAGGAAAAACTACCCCATGACTCAATTCCCACCTACCCCCACATCTAATATAATTATTTTTAATTTCTTACTTTATTTTATATCAATCGTTTTTTTCTGTGGAATTTTGTTGATAAAAAAAATATAATGAATTATCCAGATTCCCTGAGCATTCATTTAATAGGACATTAAATGGATACATTGTTCCCCCTTTTCACCGCTAATTCTAATAATTTAAATTGTGAAATCTATGTCTATTCTATAGTACATATCTATATTTGCGAAGGTATGAAGCTATTTGAGATTTCTTTTGTGGCAGATTTTTAAAATGCTATTTATTTTTCTTCGATCCTAGCTGCTAGACACAAAAAATGGTAGCCTTTAATGTATACTGTTTTGAGCTACGGATCAGAAATAATAAAATACAGAGATAAATTGAAGTTAATTATTTAGAATAATAATTATTCTTACAAATAACAGATAACGATTAAATCTATTGCCCCTAAACAAAGAAATGAATTAATAGAAAATATGTTAAAATAAATTTGTATTTATTTTAGCGGCCTCAGAATAACAGTAAAAAAATCATTACTTCCCTCGAGCCTTAAACAATACAAATGTATACTAGTATACGTATGTATCTATAACGTATATACTTGTTTAAAAGTGTTTAAAATATTAATATAATAATGTTAANCAAAAATGATTATGACTAAAATCTATGTATTTACTTTTGTGCCGAGTAAAGAAATTGGTTTGTAGCTTTTAAGTGCAATACGAAATACCAAGTTCTTTATTGATAAAAATTAGACCATGAGTGAGAAATTACATGAAATTTCAAGTGTCAGTATAAAATGATTTGTCTTTCCAGAAGGCGTAAAGTTTAGTCAAGAGAAATGAAACACACAGGCATTTAAAAAAATTCTTTTTTTTTTTTTACAGCCCTTCTATAAAGTAACTCGCCCCTACTCTGATTTATCTTAAAAATTGGTTTTTATTTTTCAGCCCTTTTTTAAACTTTCCTTCCTCTGTTCTTATTTACATAAATACAATATTTTTTTTTTTCTCCTTCAGCCCTTCATAAAGGACCCTTTTCTCTACTCTACTTTTCCCAAAAGCAATGAGTATTTTTAATATGAATCGTACTGGGAGCAGGAAAAAAAATCTCACTACCTCAGCCGGGTATCAAATCCGGGTCTGCCACTTTCCGGGCGACTACACACCGAGGGAAATAAGAATAATCTAAAGGGTTATTATTATTTCTACCACCAATGAATATAGAACTCTCATACTCTCCGTCTTCATTGGTTTCTGTACACCATCTCCCGTTGGCCAGAAGATGGACAATGTCCGAAAGCGCTCGCCAACGGGAGATGGTGTACAGAAACCAATGAAGACGGAGAGTATAAGGTATGAGAGAAATAAGAATAATTTCTAATTCCCCTCACCTCATTACGAGTCTGACCGCCAAGTATGACGAACTCGGAGGAGCTAAAATTGCTAGCTATTTCTTAGACTCTCGTTTGGCAAAGGGCCACTACCTGACTTTTAATACATCATGGTGATTGTGGTAAAGAAATCCCACACTTCATTATTAACTTGAATCGTACAGGGAGCCAGAAAAAAATCTCACTACCACAGCCGGGAATCGAACCCGGGTCTCCCACTTTCCGGGTGGGTGCGCTAACCAACTTCACAGTACAGGGCGCCTGAAAAAAATCGGAGAAAATCAAAGAACCATATTGAGAGAATGTCCTTAGATTTTGTAGTAATATTCGCTCATCCAAAAATCTTTCCTCTCAGGTGAAAGATCACTTAACTAAAGTACAAAATGTTTACAAGGTAAAATGCCCGGACTTTTGGCGTGACTATTAGGTGAAGTCGAGTCAATATTTGGGGAAAAGAGTGAGGCAACATTCGCTCGATGTCCGGAGGTAGGAGATAACAGTGCCATATCTGAACATGCGAGTGAGCACGCACACGCATTTGATCTCTCAGTAGGAAATACAGAGATACTTGGGAGGGAGATGGACAACAATCGTAGAACGTACTACGAAATGGTACATGTTATCTGGGACAGTAATTCTTTTAATTGTAGCCAGAAGACACAATCAATAGGTGAAATATGGTACTACTATATTTCGGCAGGGGGTGCGTTGAAGCGCGACTTTAGTCGTGTGGTCCGGATTGGAATGGAAGGTGGGAATGGGAGACACCCGAGAGGTGATAAGTCAGTCAGAACCCGTTTAGCTTAGATTGTTGGAGAGTATAGTCATACAGTTACCTACTTTAATTTCTCCATTTTTATTTTTATTTATATTTTAAATATAGGGCATACTTATTTTTTAGCTCACACTTTTGTATAATACTGATTTAAAACTCTAAGGTAAATATTACGCCCGCTAACATTGCAGATAATCCCCTACACATACATAAGTTGCCACTAACAACAAATCCGATTAATTAGAATGGACAATGTGTATCTTATCCGGTGACTTCTCGAACGTAAGATTCAGAAATAATTGTTGATATTTTAGGGTGGCCATTGCACTGAATGTATACGTAACAATAAGAGTAATAATTGTCGACAAGTATTTTTTTTTTTCTTCTTTTAAAAGTGTAAGCCCCATTCAACCACTTAGGGTCATGGTGGGAAGGGCTATCTATAGGTAGCTACCCCGTTCTAACCCGAACTAAACCGGATCCCCTGAGCTACCTTGGCGCCTCCGACTGGTTTCCGAAGTCACATTTAACTGAAAGACACCATTATTGTTTTATTCCTGATGCATGGCTGAAATATGCAAATCGGTGTTGCATAAAAACGGAAGGTGTCATGACCAGGGCTGTTCACTCTTTACCTTGAAGACAACTTTTCTCTAATATGATAATCCAAGTTTTATGTAAAACACTTGCACTAGATACCTGCCGTTTTATTGTTATATATATTGTTATATAGTTAATGTAACACCTGTGTAACGTCTGGATTCCGTTACGCAAGTTTAATATAAACTAAACGCATTTCCCATGTTTCATTAAATATGAACATAAATATAGTTTGAAGAAATTGATTCTGCTTGCCAAAAATGGCTGAGATAGAAGGACCCCAAAATCAATCTGTATTGAGCAGAGGGCACTGGGACAGGACTTTGCGGTCAATATGTTTACTTGAGCTGCGATAGTGTGGGCGTGTAGTCTTCTATGTGATCTGAGTGATATGCTAGCCATTGTCGAAAGCATCCCTGATAATTGCTGTTTAGATGGAAAAATTGTTGATCGAGGCGACATACGACTGAGGATTGTACTTATTCATTACTCTTCATGCAAAGACCACTCTGGTCTCACGTTGAATAACTCATCAATTCAAAATATTTTAAAATAGGAAATTTAAAAGTGGAAGAGTATTAAGGAAGTAGTGGGAGTTAAAAAAATCCTCCAGACTCTAATGCCATTTTTGGTTAAGAAACAAACCAGTGGGTTTGTCATATATCCATTTTCTTCTATATTTGAAAAGTGGTAACATTGCAGTAAAAAATTAGCAATTATTCTTCTTTTTTTTTTGAATTCTTGCCTTCTTGCATTAAATATTTTTGTTTATGGACGAAGCACTTTTCGTCATTTCTGTCATCTTTCAGGTGCATTCTAAGTGAGCAGAGATGATACTAACTTCTTGCAAGGCTGCAGTCCACAGTCAGTTTACCCTGGGTTCCGACTGAGTGGAAGTAGCCAATCAAAGAGTCAGTGTTAATTTGAATACACCTGTTGACGGCCTAAGGCTTTTGCATAAATACAAATTTTACTGTGAGAAAATAAGAATATTTTACTTCCCTCGAAAGAAGGAACAGACACTAACAGACATCACTTAAAGCTAATTATAAAATGAGCATAATTACGACGATAATTACTTGATACCTTGTTAAGCGTTATTTACATTTCTTTTCTTTAAGGTTTTATATACTGATGAGACTTTGCGACTATTGAAAATGTATACATACATGCACACACACACATGCACACACACACCAACACACACCAACACACACCAACACACACACACACACACACACACAAAATATTTTTGATTGGACCNCGCACGCACGCACGCACGCACGCACGCACGCACGCACGCACGCACGCACGCACGCACGCACGCACGCACGCACGCACGCACGCACGCACGCACGCACGCACGCACGCACGCACGCACGCACGCACGCACGCACGCACGCACGCACGCACGCACGCACGCACGCACGCACGCACGCACGCACGCACGCACGCACGCACGCACGCACGCACGCACGCACGCACGCACGCACGCACGCACGCACGCACACACACGCACACATATATATGGCAATGAAGAACAGGTGGGATAGAGAGTGCAGTGCACACACAAAAAGAAAAAATCACAAGGAGCAAAATTTTCAGGGAGCTTTCGCCCTTCGTCGGTGAGAAGTGAAGAATTACTAATATCTACCATATTTACTAAATTTAGATACTAGCTAGTATCTCTTCACTACTCACCGAGGAAGGGCGAGAGATCCCCGAAAATCTTGCTCCTTGTGATTTTTTCTTCTTGTGTGTGCACTGCACTCTCTATCCCATCTGTTCTTGATTGTTACATATCGCAGCCGCGAGAAATTTGTTTATATAGCTAATATGACTTAGTAAATAAAAAAATAAAAACCTTGTACAGTACACTGTACTATCCTATTTTTTAAATGTATTTTATGTGTTTTCAATTGGTGTACAGACTACGTAGTGATTAGGTTTTTCGATAATGCACATCAAACAGGAACAACTTAAACAAAGTTTATTCCTCTTTATGATAGATAAAAAATGTATGTATTTGAACATTCCATGTCAAGTAAAATTTCTGCGGATCGGTCCGATTTTCTTGATAACAATGAAAATATATATTTTTCACTTAAAATTCTTAAGTAATATGAATGAGTTTCAGTAATTGTTGTAACTTATAAACCGGTGACGATATCTCCAATGTTTATCTTGGAAAAAAATTAAAATAATCATTAAGTTATATGAAATTTATAAAATAGAAATTTTCTTATAATTCCTTGCTAGGCATGCGTTATTTCCCACTTATTTCTCTCAAAGTTATGATTCAAGTCGTAAGAAAGTAAGTGCTTCGTTCGAAGGACAGTACCTAATTATTGATCAAGCCAGATAAATTGGAGCAAGCAGCGAACTAAAGCAACCTTAAGTACAGCTGCTGTTCTTGCTCAATTGATTACCTTCTTGGACGAAATGTTTATGCTTGATGTAACTAGATTCAATGATGGCTATAAAATTCCAAGAGCATTTGCACATTTCTTTATTTATTTAGGTCGGTTTTAAATATCTTTACGATTTCCAGGACTGTTTTCCTCGGCGTGTTTGTTGACTGTACTTATCGCTTGAAGATAACAAATCTGGGGCAATTACATAGGTGGCGAGATAAGTTTCTTACCAAATATAGGCGTATGTCTCAGGTATTCTTTTCATAAATTGTATATTTCATATACATTAAATTTTTCAATAACATTTTGACGCGAAAAAGCTTGTTAATGAACATATTTTAGAATGTAACTATGGTGGAGGGTTTGGGTGAATTTCATCGTTTTGAACTATAGAAATAAACATATAAAATTTGATAGTTACTTCTTTATATTTAATGGAGGAGTTCGGAGAGAGATCTAATTGAGACATCCTTCATATTTTCATTATTAGTTGCGTTATGGTGGAAGAATTTGTTTGTAGAAAACTAATGTACATAGTACATATTACCCAATTTTTAACATTTATGTTCCATTCAACTTTCATGAAAATCGGTATTAGAAAAGATAATTAAAAATGTAACTAAGATTGTTAAGTGAATTTTCCAACTTCATTCCTGGTCCGTCTAGACCAGCCTTACCGAAAAAATTTTCATCTTTATTTACCTCAGACTCTTTATGGTCAAATTAAACTTTTACACTTATTTATCTTTAATGAAACATAAAAAATCATCATTGTATTTGTAGTTCTTTCATGGATAAATTTACGAACATTTCTCGTAAGAATATCAAATTGTTCCAGTTAGTACCATAATACGACTTTCGGATTTATATATATATATATATA
>KZ807572.1:70332-129814 GCA_000696205.2 Oncopeltus fasciatus
GTTAGGGAAGGTTTGAGATGGTTAGAGATCGTTAAGGATGATTAGAGCAGTTAAGGAGTCTTATATTTGTGTATGAGATCAAAGTATACCTGATTGGGAGTCCTCGTAAAAGTTTCTCTTACATTTAACATAACCTTACAAATTATAAAATATTTATTGAAGGTTTATGTTAATAATTTTAGAATGACAGATCTGAGTTTTATGAGTCATGAGACCACAGTATCCCAGATTAGGAGTACTCGTAAAAAGTATCTTCTCCTTAAAAAAAAAAAATAAAATAAAAAAAAAGGTGAGTTAGAATATTAGAAGTGATCCCGTCAATGAAGGTAATATGTCCGCTGCTCATAGGCGTAAAATCGAAGGTTATAGATAAGGAAAATATTCCTCGTTATAAACCTCGTTAATGGGCTACTATATCTGGGCTAATGCATTCAACTCTTTTAATTTTATATATTTCGAAAAATAATACGTGCAACTGATAAATAAGCCCTCTTGGGGGTTGCCCTAATTAGACCATTTTGTGCCAAGTCAAACCAGTTAAAATCAATTGGCTTTTTCCCCCCTATATTTTAATATGTCTACTTGTCATAAATTGTATGATATATCACAAGCTCTTATTATTAGTCTGCTTTGACCAAATTAAATTGTCAAATGTATGTACAGTACAACTCACGCGACTAAATCGAGGAACTGTAATCAGCGGCAACTTAACTTTATACTATATTTTTCGAACGGAATGTTAGGGAATCAAAGAAATGCTGCATAAAGTAAATTTTCATTTTTGCGAGTTGATCGGAAATATTTCTGCAGTTATTAATAGAAACAGAAGCAAAAGCTGTCTGTCTGCATTTAAAGGTGTGCCACAAAGATCTATTTTGGGTCCAATTTTGTTTTTAATAGCTAGTCAGTCCTCTCTTAGGTAGGAAGACAATTCATGTGATTACAGAGACACTCGAAAAACATAAGAAGGTATAGTGCATGTGAGGTTCAGTGTGACTAGCTGACAATGGCTAGCTAGATATCAGAAACAAGATACATACACTGCATAAGAACGCGTTATACTATTATTTATTTCAATTAATGCAATGGAATAGGATAATAAATGTAACTGTCCAGGGCTCGAACGCACTTGCCCGGTTAGCAAGAGATTCAGGTTCGAGCCCTGGCTGGAACAGTTAGATTTTTTATCCTATTCCCTTGCATTAATTGATTTAAATTTACGTGGGATTAAAAACCACAAATAAAATTAATATTTATAAACTATTATTTATTCTGTTATTATTCTTCATTTTTCTAATCAAACATTAGAAGAATAACATTAAAAAGAAAGTAGTTTTCGTCTTATTTAAAAAAAATATATTTTCAGGATTTGGTTATTACCGAATGATATAATGTCGCTGCAACGTAAATTAAATATGTAAGCATAGCTGGACTTTATTAAAATCGAATTTATAAAGTCCAACTATGCGATAACTATATACTATTCGATATTTAAATATGACTTTGATAATTTAATGTTTTCGTATCGTCGTTGAGCGATTTTGATATAAAATAGATAAACAAGTGCAATTTATTCATTCCCCGCCATCTAATTCTTTTAATTGACCTTTGTTCCTTGACCGGTCGAAAGAGGTTAAGTTGATTTATAATCGTTAAGATATAATGTTCTACTGTTCACAGTTTTTCTGGATGAAACACAGCATAAACCTATTAAATACAAAAAGGAAAGTAAAGTTAGTTCATTGAGCAAAATCAGGCCAATAAGATTGGGGGATAACCTTCAAATGCGCGTATAAAATTTTCGAAGTATATTTAGTTTAAGAAAATTAAGCTTGACATAAGTTTTTAAAATTGATAATAGACCTATTTTAGTAGGGATACAGCAAAAATATGTATGTATGTGTGTATATGTATATANTTTTCATGACTGAGAGGTAGGGTTTGAAACTTGTATATATATATAAGAATATTTAATATTTGCTCAATAAAATAAAGAATGGCTTTGTTAATGGGTGTTAAAAACGAATGATGGGGAGATTTAGAGAAGCATAGATATAGAAATATGCCTACACCTCCATTGCTGTTAATATCGGGATATTTTTAAAATAATAAAAACTATGTATTTAAATTAAATTTATTTGGCTTGTTGAACTTATATTTTCAATTAAAATGTTTTGGTTCCGTGTATATTAACAGATTTATAGTAAGAACAAAAACTCTTAAACAAATCCTGATATACCAATTCTAAACTTAAACTGTTAATCAACACAAAATCATATACACGTCCATTTGTCCTTATACCCTCTGACTTTCTAATTATTAAAAATAAATAAACCAAACTATGTATTTAAGCTTATTTTAGTAATTAGTTTTATGAGTTTAATAACGGCTGAAACTGGACCACGAGGAGAAAAGGTCTTAAAAATACTGAATTGGAAACAAATAAATATTTTTGTATGTAATAGATGAAAAATTTAATTTGGTAACTCGTATAAACTATAACATTTAAAAATAATTATGTATTAAGAAAATATTTAATAATGTAAGTATGATGAGCCTACTTCTCTCCTAAATCTTCTCTCACGAACTGTCTAAAACTAGCCATAGCGATTAACTTTGTAATATTGGCGCCCAACTTTGTTCATCTATATTATAACTATGTAAATGTCCATAGTCGTCGCAGCTACACCATCAAGGACTCTCTTCTGAATCTAGTAAACTGTGAATGGACATTTACACAAATTACATATAGAAATTCTTTACATCGTCACCTATTTAGTAAAATTAATAGTCCAATTATTTGAAGTTGAGTCCCAATAAGTCTGAAGTTCAAAAATAATTTATGTATGTAATGTATCTACTTATGCTAGAGGGAGTTTGCACAGTTTATATACTTAAGTAGCCCCCTCCCCGTGAGGGGTGTCGCCATGGCAATGTGGGCATCATACTTACATTTGTGGCTATCGGGTAATAGATTTTTCTAATGCCAATGCCTTAGCCTAAAGTCACTCGGAAGCTGCTTATTCTAAACTGATCCGCCATGTTTCATTAAAGATGGATATAAATAAGGGTATGTGACAAAATTTCATTTGTTGAACATTGAATAAGAAAAGGTGTATTCACTAAAGCTTGCTCTAGACTGGCTTGCTCTGACGTGAATTCACGAATCGTGGCTACGTTCCTAAATGTCCTTCCTTATTATGCGTTTTCGTAAAAATCTTATAATATTCTACACTTAGTAAGTTTTATAATTTTTTTTTCGTAACTCAAACAACAAAGAAGATATATTTCGATTATATATCTTGGTCTCACTCTAAACCCCCCTTCTATCCCATCAGATTTCAATAATAAATGATTAATTTATGGGCTTGCAATAAAAAGCCTGAATGCTACATTTAGTTCATATATTTTAAAGAAAATGAGTTTCTATCCAACACTGGGAATTACATTCTTTAATATCTTTCTGAACATGTATTTACTTAAGAAATTATAGATTATAAATGTCATCAAATTATACTTTACATCAATTGTTTTCGATACATTTTTTTCTTTATTTGAGCGAAAAAAAACGAAGATATTAAGATGTCAAATTTTTGTCCCTCCAATTGTTTGAGCCATTAACGAACTTATCTAACAGTTTGCAAAAAGATGCTTATGTGTTTCATTATTTTTTAAATTGCGGACACTAGAGGGCATACAGTCAAATACGCAAATATAAATACATAAAATTTAACGAACGAATGTCTTAAAACTTAACTTTCTGTTATCCAATTTACTAAATGTCATCCTTTCTGATCGAACCCTGACTATTGATTTGAAGACAATATCTCCCCCACGTTATTTTTAAAAGGATTTAATTAATCATTGAAAGAGCACTATTTATGTAATTAGCAATGAGTTTTCATTCTACCAGATTAGTACGTAGAGGAAAACGCATAATGGAAACGCAGTTCATTAGTTGGACAGGATTCGCCACTAACGATGAACGGTGTTCCTTCCATGATTACGGGGAGGAAGGGGACTCGGTGAACTTCCTGGATGTGAGTTCTTCAAGATCTCGACAGTGAATTACTTTAATAATAGGCTGTTGAGATATCCTGAGCTTGTTAAACTGTATTAAATGGGGAAAAAATGAGGGGAATAAATAGAATATGTAGAACTGCAAGAAACTATACCAAGTTCCTTATAAATTAATGTAATTAGTAAAATCAAAATAAATTGCTTATAAATTGTTAAATGAAATTTAATTGTTGCCAATTTATAGATTTAGAATACACTTTCGTTATCTTTTCCTGTAAATTTATTTTTACCAAATACATTTTATATGCATTTAAGTATATATCTATATAAAATGTGTATGTGATGAGTTTGTTAATGGATGAAATCCATCGAAAGGAGGGAAGTGTGGGGGGGGGGGTAGAATGAGACAACTTAAAGTCTGAATATCTTCGTATAAGGGAAAAAATTAAATTTTATAACATTTATATCCTATACCAGTTTAAAATGCATATTCAGAAAGATATTTAAAGTGTATAGTAGTTTCGAGTGTTAAGCGGGCTTTTTTTTTTTTGTAACACTTATACCAAATTCGGAAATTAAACTTTTCGTAGTGAATTATTGAGATGATTGATTTAAACTGCGTCGTCAAAAAAGAAAAATTTCCTGAACGGTAGGAAGTGTAAAATGTATTTTCTAACGATTATATTCTATGATATTTTTACGAAAACACTAATTAAGAAAATAATTTACAATTTTTTCTGCTCAAGCTCTAGTTTCTACATTAATAAAAAATAATACAAATTCAGTATTTAAATCTTCTTTAAGTAAATTTTAGTTATCTCAACAGAGAATATTTAGTTTAAAAAATTTGGGTCATTAGGAAAGGGGTCATCCAATAATGGTATATAAAATCATTTTAGACAGTTTTATTCGTCTATAGCTACGAATCTCAAAGCATCTCAGAGTAGGAATGAACGGAATACCTCGGCACTTTGCCGCTAATTGAACCTTTAGAAATAGGAGATTCCTAAAACCCAAAATTTGAAAGTGCTCTATAAAATGTACACTTCTGTTTGTCATAACGTAGTATTATTTTGAAATTTCAACCAAAATAATGAGTTCGCAAAAGGCTAATATTGTAATAGAATTTACGAAAAATTGTATGTATGCAGTTCAGGTGACCGAATTGTCAATTTTAGTTTTGTCTTGTGAATTTTAGGCTGCCCTACAAGTCCCAGTTTTAATTGATTCCCCTTAAATATTCAGCAACAACTTTATACACACACTTACATATTTTACTTTCGAATAATAATTAAATCGTCAAATAGATTAAAAATTTCATATTAAGTAAAAATATCGATTATCTTATATTCAGTATTTAATGACCTTTAATTATTAAATCATACATAATTATCAAATCATCATATAATAATAATAATTATATTTTTTATTTAAAACAACGTCACTTNTTAGAGACAGGACGTCCTCTCTCGTCTTCATGATAGGCAGCCCTGAAGATGGCTTACAATGTAAGCTGAAACATTGGCAGATAATCTTTTAAAAAAAAATTGTATTTTTTTGGATCTATCTTCACCGAACCCCAACTTAAATCATCTAATAATAATAATTATATTTTTTATTTAAAACAACGTCACTTAATATGTGAATAAATTTAAAGTATTATTACGTGCTACATAATAATAAACATTACATATATCTTCCAACTAAGCGAAGAATTACCTTTTTTTAACATCCACTACTGACAATTAATGAGAGGGAATAGAATAAAAAAATCTATCTGTCCCAGCCAGAAATCGAACCTGGATCTCCTGCTATCCGGGCCGGTGCACTTGCCAGTTATGCTACCAGGACGAGCTAGATATCTCATTAAACTCCCTCTAAACATAGTTTGACAATGTCAGCTCCTTTGAGTATAAGACGAAGTTCTCGTCTTTCTCGTGGGTTAGGTTCTCGCTAGTGTAGAGGGAGTTTAATGAGATATCTATCTCGTCCTGGTAGCATAATTGGTAAATGCACCGGCCTGGATAGCAGGAGATCCAGGTTCCGTGGGATAAAAACCACAACAAAATAAAATATTTATCCACTACTGACACTTTTCATATATTTAAGCGAATAGATGTTTTAGCTGAATGAAATGAATTTTTTAGAAAAATAAAAGATAAATAAAATGGATCTCTAGTGAATTTATATTATTACCTAAAAGAAAGCAGAATTGAAATTATTATTAAATAAGTGAAAATTATGCTAACAATCGTTTCGATGCCGAAAAATATAGGAATTAGATGTGAGGAAAGTAAAAAGGGGCGTAAATGAGGAATTTTCTCTTCTACCTCATGTAGACTGCTAACAGGGAAGTACAGAAATGGAGACCGAGACAGTTGGAGGGGAAATAGCTCATATAAAAAGGGAAAATTATTGTGAAGATAACTACATGAAAATAGTTGCCTCAATTGTTAAGATAGTCGAATCAGAAGCACGACGAATCTGGAATATTCAATTGTGCGAGAAGTGATTTTGTGTTTTAGCCTCTCTTCAACCACTAGGGTCAAGGAGGGAGGGGCTATCTACAGGTTGCCACCCCGTTCTAAACAACCATTGATCAGACATATTTATAAATAAAAGTCTGCCCTGGGCGGGATTTGAACCCGCAGCGGCAGGATTTCGAAATCCGAACGCATTTTGATTTAGAGCTAAAAAATGTTTATGAGATCCAAAAGTTATTGTACTCTGATAAGTGTATGATATGACAGAAATTTATAGTTTGGCCCATGAATTTAAATCTATTAAGCCCAATGCTTCATTGTAGGAGAATTGTAATAAATCTAAACTTATTATATTTTGGTATTTTTCTCGAAGTAAAAAAAAAGAAGAAAAAAAAAAGGTTTAAGATAGTAGCTTCTTCACATTAGTATTAAGTAACGCTGTGCATATTTTATTTTTAAAAAATCATTTATTAATGTTTTTTTTTTTTAAGTTTCTACAAACACACACAAAGATTAAAGGAAATATTTAAGTATATAACTAGGAGTGCTTAGCGGTCACCTAATCTTCATTCAACGCTTTCAAGATAGTGAGCTAGTGACTTTTCCTCTTTGTGGTTTTGAAGATCAAATCTGTTTTTTGTCTTGTGTCTTTCATTAACATCTGCTTAGTTTAAAATATCATGACAAATTTTTTTCTTTTCAATGAGTGGGTTCCTTTATTTTATAATGTTTTTTTTATATTATAATTCAACAAAAAGAGCATGCTCTCCAAAAATCACTGCACCTCTTTTGTCTATGCAATACATTTATTTTCCAATGTTTAGGATATATATGGTAGTTCATTTTCAATTCTTTAAACCATTCATTTAATGTTTCTTTACACAGTTATCTAAATAAAAACAATTTTCTATTATATATATATATNTTATTTTATTTAAAAATTAGGATTTTTATTTTTTTCTTCAAATTACATTAAAAAATATACAAATGAGAGCGGTAGGAATAAAGTAATAAATATGAAGGTATCTTGGTACTTTCTTCAGAGGGGATTGTAGAAGGAAGCATAGCAAACCAGCAGATGCAGGCTCAGCCTTGCCTGAAGCTGCTCACCAGATCTCGCCATGTTGTTCGAGCATAGCGACTTGGCTTTCCTTGAAGGAGAGAGAGATTCTCTAGATTTCAGTGGGGCATAACTAGGTCTCTCATAGCAGCTGGCGTCAAGATCTGCAGATCCGGAGTCTTCGGTACTCCCCCCTGGGAGATTTCAAAAGAGTGTTCAAGGTACAAACAAATTTCGGGGTACAAGAGCGAGTGGGCGCGAATGCAGGGGTTGGGGAGGGGGCATAGTTAGATAGATGTATATATGTATATTGTAGTTACATAGAACTGTCTGAGGTATCTCACTCTCACCAATATGTGGGATGCAGTGATGCTTCACTTATTCCCTTATCAGAGAGAGACCTTCGAATTACGGACGTATTATACCGTTAGTTATACTTTCAGGATTAGAAATGACTATCAATGACGATACCACCATCAGATCACCCATCAAAAGGTGAATAAATGGAAATGCTTGCTAGGTGTACCTAATAAATTCGCCTAATATGTCGATATCAATTAATTAAACAGGAAAGACAACGCCATAAATCAAAATTTGATTCTTCAGTCATTGGAATTCAAAATTTTAAAAGAATTAAAGTACGCTTTACTATTTTCCTCAGANAATATATATTGGAATCAAACTATTTTTTCCATGAAGAGTAAATACTGTCCTTGAAATGTTGAAAGAATAAAAGTATTGTGCGGGACAAGTTCTTTTTGAAGAGTATACTTCCTTTCCAATTATAGATTTTTTTTTTTTTCATTTTTCAATGATTTCAATAATTAGGAGTAATGTACGACTTTTTTTTTTTTTTAATGGTTAGAGCCATATTTATGGGCGGGCTCCACGACTCAAGTTAATAAGACGACCTTGATTCTATAATGAGAGTCCTAAATATAGCCAATTCAAGTTGGATTGGGGTAGTGAACATTCACGAGTAGCTGAAATCACACAACTTCCGAAACACTACTCTTCCTCTACTTCTGTCGCCTTTATTCCCCATACAATAACTCTCAGTAGGTATAGCTCTTCAGCCTCTGCGTAGACAACACCTACTGATCTAGCACATGGGCCTGCCAAGTCCTGTCTCTTGTAAGAGGGAAAACTAACTTTTAATTTTGATTTATTGTATTAATTGAATCAATTTTTTGGTTTACGTGTAATTAAATCTTAAGATAACATATCTTAGCTTAATTTAAAAAAAAAAAATCATTATCCGATCGGTTAACATTAATCAGTCAAATCCTCATAAGTTTAAGTTTAGATGACTATTAGTATGTATATATATATATACATACTAATANAGATAGATGTATATATGTATATTGTAGTTACATAGAACTGTCTGAGGTATCTCACTCTCACCAATATGTGGGATGCAGTGATGCTTCACTTATTCCCTTATCAGAGAGAGACCTTCGAATTACGGACGTATTATACCGTTAGTTATACTTTCAGGATTAGAAATGACTATCAATGACGATACCACCATCAGATCACCCATCAAAAGGTGAATAAATGGAAATGCTTGCTAGGTGTACCTAATAAATTCGCCTAATATGTCGATATCAATTAATTAAACAGGAAAGACAACGCCATAAATCAAAATTTGATTCTTCAGTCATTGGAATTCAAAATTTTAAAAGAATTAAAGTACGCTTTACTATTTTCCTCAGAAAGGGAATACATTTCTAATTTACTTCAGGTCCACCCCTTAGGAGATTGAATTAAGGGTTAAAGTCAGATGGTTACATCTATTAATCTGTGGTTGGTGCCTTTTTGTCAAATGCATAAAGTGTATTTTTTTTTCGTTACCTCCAGCGGTTGTCAAGTGACTAGGTATTTGTTCGAGACTGTTGGAGTCGAAAGAAAATAAAAAAAGTTTTAAGTTTTTAATTTGATTCCTAACTTATAAAAAGTAAATGAAATAAAGAATAGTAAAAACCGAAAAGTTTTAAACTGACTGAAATTTGATATGAAGGACGCGTCTGTCCTGGCGTGCTACATAAAATTTAAGAAAGATCAATTGATGCCAAGGGGGTTAAATTAAAGGATAAATCGTGAAATAGCTATAAATTGAAGAGTTATAGAATTACTGAGTGAAATTCGTAATTTGATTCGGAGTTGACTAGTTTTACTACCATTCTAAGCTATTTTGAGGCTTGCGTTATTAAATAATTGACATTTTTTTTTTTTAAGTTCTAGTTGCTTATTTTTGTAATCTGCAATTTTATTTTGAGTGCGAACCTCGTTGGCAGATTTCGCTCAGAATCGTTTATGAGACTTGTTGTTATGACTGGCTTGTCAATCAAAAGGGAATGTCGTAGTTCTCGAATGGCACAGTAGTGCAGGCCTACTCTCCCAGCCGAGTGACGCAATGTTTGGCGAGGCGGCAGGCGCTGCTAATCCCACAATCAGAGAACTCACTCTCCACGGCAAACAGTGTGTGCCAACTCCCACACGCATTTCATCTGACGGACTTCTCACGCCCGGCTCAAGGTGGAGCTCCTCTTTCGGTGGGCGGACTGTTCTTGAAACCCTATTGCAACCTCTTTCTCTAGAATGCCAATTGTTTAACATTTTTGTTTTTCTCGGGAATAGATAGTTGATTATTATCTGTTAAAATTGTATAAAAAAGAAAGAAAAGAAAAGTACAATTTTCTTCTAAATTTACATTTTTTATTTGCTGACGTATCTGTATACATCATGGCTCAAGATTCAGAGCTGTCAAAAAATTAAATTTCGAGAGAAAATATAAGGAGTAAATAAGCCAATAATTGAAATAGGTAAAATTTCCAGGATATTATGTAAATGTGTACGTTAATTCGGAGAGGATGTACATTAGTACGAATACTACTAATAGGAAATGAACCGTCTTCATGGTATTCTTCATAACAGATCTGTAAGGACCTACCCTAATCATATGTTTTACATTAAATCGTATGCTTTAAGGAGAAAAGCACATTCCGTCGACACTAGCGGAGGAATTCACAAATGTATGTTTAAAAGTAACAGGAATGATCTTGTAAGTCAGTAGTACATTTTAAGCACTCACATGTTTATGTATTGCTATAGACAGTATGACAGCTCATGAGTAAAACATAGTGATCTGTGTAAAAGGAAAGACCACTTAACCTCTCTCTAATACTGCTCATCATAGTTATATTCGGAAATATCTTTATTAATAGGTGTTTTTCAAAATAATACTGAATATAAATTTTGAAATTTGTAGATTTCTACAATCTTTTTCCTAACACAAATAAAAATGAAGATATCATGACGATTTTTAGTGCAAGGGAACAGAATAAAAAATCTAACTGTCCCAGCCAGGACTCGAACCTAGTTCTCCTGCTTTCCGGGCCGATGCATTTTCCACTTATGCTACCGAGACAAGTCTGATAAGTTATTAAATTTCCCGCACTAGTGTAGTTTTAAAATTGTTAAAATTTACTAGGGATTAAATACCACAAAAAAAAAAAAAAATTATGAAGATATCATGTTTTAAGTGCTGGTATAATTCTAAACCTCTCCTCCACATTGACCGATTTCGGAAGTCAACGAACGCCTTTGACTGTTTAAAAAATAAACTCNTTCTAATTCTATTTTTTTTTCTATACGCGCTCTGGTGCTCAATATTTTTCAAATAGAAAAAACAAATTAAGTGTTAAACCTTTTTTTTTTTTATAATACTACGTTATTTTGAGTATACTACTTTTTTTCGCCGAAAACTAGAAACGGAATTACTTTTTTTCAATACACATATTTTTTTTTTTTCAGAACCAAATAGAGTTGAGAAGCAGCTGTTCTCACAAAGCATTTTCATTGTTTCCAAATTATAGTAATTTTACGTCTGAATTTCTTGCATTTGAAAAGCATTAACTATAACTAATATAATACCAAACGATGAGCGTTCAAAAAGTTGAACTGATTCATAATCAACTCTGTTAACCGTTCAACATCCACTAAGTGAATTCTTTTGTACCTGGTGTAATTCTTAATGTACAATTATTTTCAATTTAAAAAAAAATAGGTTATTTTTGTTGTATTCCTAGCCACATATATTTTATATAAAGTTGTTGATAAGGTGGTTAGACAGGTTTTAAAAAGAAGAATAAAAAATTATTTAACACAGATTTATTATCATATTTAAGTGTTAAATAAAGGCCAATTTGTTTTTCTCACAATACCTTTATATTTTTTTTATGAGCGCTTTTAGAATGACTAAAAGATCATCTTCAGAACCAGAACTAAATCTATAACCAAAAATTAAAGCATAAGTATTATTAAAATAATTAAATTATTAAAATTCAACAAATTAAATAGTAAATCATTTAAAAGGGTTAAAAAAAAAAAAAAAAGGATTATTTTAACTCGAAAGGTGAGATGCATTTACTGGCTAATAACATTGAGGGTGAAGGTTCACCCACTGTCTTCATTTCCATCATTTCTCATTAGTTATGTTCATTGCCCATATGGAGCTAAATTATATGAGAATAACGCCGAACAGGAAGTCATTCTTCAAATTCAAATCCATTTTTCAATTTCATAAAAATTTTGTTGTCCTCTCTCTCTATATATATATATAATTCTTATCTTCCTTCGTCTCCCTTAAAAATTACAAAAATGTCTCAGACACATACACACACACACTTTGGTCATTTTTACTCCCAAACACCTCTATCGTAACTTATTAAAATGAAGAGTTTTTTGACCGTAGTTATTATTATTAGATGATTTTAGTTGGGGTTCGGTCTAGGTAGATCCATTTATTTATTTATTTATTACCCCCCTTTTGAAACTGGCCACTCTCCCTTTGTACCTTCCGCCTCTTACCTTCCTTCCACCACCCACGGCGTTTTTCTGAAAAATTATATTTCTTTTCAGTCATGGAAATGTGAACATAGAGACAGGACGCCCTCTCTCGTCTTCATGATAGGCAGGTGTGGAAAATTACTGTTTTAATTTTATTCAATTATTTTTTTTAATAAGTTATTGTCTGCATGTTTTTAAATTCTCTTACATAGCTTTCTACATTCATACCTTTGATATAACATTACATTATTGTATTTCTATATTATAATATTGTCAATTATTATTTTATTCTCATGACATTGTATTTCTACAGCCCTGAAGATGGCTTACAATGTAAGCCAAAACATATGCAGATAATCTTAAAAAAAATACTTTTTTTTTTAATTTGTAATTTTTTTTTAATCTACCTTGACCGAACCCCAACAAATAAAAACATCTAATAATAATATCTACGGTAAAAAACAACAACTCTCCATTCAATTATATTTCATTAATCTAGAGCGCGTACAGACACACACACACACACATATAAACATCAGGAATGATTACATTCTTCCAAAATAATCCTTCCAAGATTAGGGACAAGACAAATTTTTAATTTTCGACGCGAATACGGTAAAGATGTGTTTTGGGTTTCACTCTTTGGCAATCCATATGTATTAACATACTTTCAATCGAAATTTATATTGGAAAGGAAGAGTTGAAATACTAAAATATTAAAAAATAAAAAGCCTGTTATTTTTCAGATAAGATTTGGGGAGAATCTGATTGGTTTAGGGGTTGGAGGGACGAAAGGCAGGTGGTGCAACACCATCATGGTCCAACGGTCAGATGACAGCGACAATGGTGGGCGTGTCTGACTGGACACATTGTCTTACAGGCCCGCACTCTGTCAACCTGTTTTTGTAGTACACACACAAGAGTAATTTGTCAGGGCATTGTGCTCAGCCCCCTCCACTTCCCACGTCACTAACTAGCCCCCTCGCCGCCATCATTCTCTCCCTCGAACCTCTTTGTCTTATGCCTCTTTGATGACACATTTGTCTTTGTTCAAAACTGGCTTATCCCAGGGGGAGAGTAGTACAAATTGTTATCTTGTCCCTCCCTCCATGCTATAACGTTTAGTAGATAATTAATTAGCTTATCAAATAGGTAGAACGAAATAAAAAAATAAATAAAGAGAAAATTATAATAAAAAAAAAACCAAATAAAAAAAACAAATTCTCACCATTACTGATCGTCCTGTACATATTTAAATCAGTCTTTAAGGGTACCTAAAATTCAAGTAACAAAGAAAATTCCTTGACGCAAGAACTGAACATATTTCATTAATATATCTAAATTAAGGGTAAATAAGGAAATAATATGTACAAGCCTATTAATTAACATATATTACCACTAATGTTAGTGTGAAATATATGTCCTCTGAGCTTTTTTTTTAGATTGATCGGGAAGGAAGATTAGGGGAAGCGCTCATTCATCTAAGTTACACTTTTCTTCCTTAATATAGTTTCATCGTAAAATTATTAGCAAATATAATCGTTAGAAATTTACATTCTACAACTATTAAAATATTTTTTAGGGACAAAAATATTACGGTTATAAATTTTTCAAGGGAAGGAAAAATAAATGGAAAAATTATACAGAGTAATTCCAAATTTCTGGAGAGAGACCTTCATCAGAGAAAAGTGAAGAGACTCTTTCAAGAAAGACTGGAAGGGAAATCATAGAAACTAACTAGCCCTCTCCCTGTAAAAAGAGGTTTCCAAACCTAGACGGCTCTCTTAAGCCTCTCTTCCTCTTCCCCAATCCTCCCTTTCACCACCCTTACTTTCTTCCCAAGNTTCTCATGACATTGTATTTCTACAGCCCTGAAGATGGCTTACAATGTAAGCCAAAACATATGCAGATAATCTTTTAAAAAAATACTCTTTTTTTAATTTGTAATTTTTTTTTAATCTACCATGACCGAACCCCAACTAAAATCATCTAATAATGAAAATGTTAAAAATTAGTAAGTGAGAATGTTCTCATTGAGCTGAAGGGGTACCCTGGGTGGAGTTATGGGGGGCGGTTTGCCGGCATTCTTTCCTGAAGGTCAGGACATTTCTGAAGGGCATAAATGGCAGGCAGAACATCGGGACACTCCTTCAACAGCTGAGAATTACATTAGCAAGGACACGAGTCCTCTAGCGAGAGGACAGACAAGACTAGGCGGAGGACTACCGGCTAGCTAGACTTTATTCCTCGAGGTCCGCTCCCTGCTGGGCCACTCCCTTCCCTCCCGCCCAGCTGTAAGGAATTCGATTCCCGAAGGCATCAGACAATCCCTCCCTAGGAAGATTGTATTTCATCCAGGGTAGCTCTGGCTCTACTTCTGAAACCGTTCTCATCTCTTTCCTACGTACCCTTCAAATTTTAAATATCTCCTATGCTCCAAGAGAAAGAAAGACTTCAAATGAACTGTACTAAATTTAAACGGCCTCCATCCCTTGGCAGAGTTTATAGTATTCCTTTGAAGTTTGATGATTTTTGCCTTGTATTCGTAAGGTTGATACATACCTCTATTTCGTGAATTATATTTGTCTATTTCACTGTTTTTAATTATCTGACAGAAGACGAAGTATTATAATCACAAAACAAATATTGGAAAATCTTACCTTTTTTTTGGTTTATTATGGCAAGTGTGAAGTCATTTGTCCAAAGAATTTATCGTCTATAACTTATTTACTCTAATTTGATACATTAGTTTTCTTTGCTGGCATAAAGCAATATTTAAGTATTTAAATAATAACGTAGTACTTTTACAAACAAAATATACGCTTTTTGGAAAACATATTAGCCAATCGCCAAGTACTGATTATTTAATCATTATTACTTTTTAAATGGAGAGTTTTTTTGTTTTTTTTTTTATACCATAGATATTATATTAGATGTTTTTTGTTGGGTTTCGGTCATGGTAGACCCAAAAAAATACAAATTTTAAAAATGTGTATTTATTAAAATTATTTGCCAACGCTTCGGCTTACATTTTAAGCCATCTTCAGGGCTGTTGAAATACAATGTCATAAGAATAAAAATAAAAAATTAAATGATTTACATTATTATTAATTAGAATTGTCATAATTAAATGTAATTTGATATCAAAAGTATGAATGTAGTAAAATGTGTAGAAAAATTTGAAATAAATAAAGAAACTATAAAAAATTCACCTATCATGATGGCGAGGGGGGACGTCGTGTCATCAACGTCCCATTTTCATGACTGAGAGGTAGGGTTTGAAACTTGTGAGAAATTTTTAGAGGGACACCGTGGGTGGTGGAAGCCTGGGAGTAAGAGGCGGTAGTAACAAAGGAAGAGCTGCCTGTTTCAAAGGGTAATGGGGTTTTAAGGAGCTTTAAGGAACTAGGAGAAATGTTTGACAGGTTTATTTTGAAGGAGGGCTAGTGGTTTTTAAGGATGTTGAAAATGTTTGAATAAGTTGAAGAAATTTGTTATATGTCCGTTCTGTCGTTAACTGGATTGTGTGGTAAGTTAATGTGAACTGTTTCATATAAAAGTCGTTTGTGTTCATAGGGTTCAGTGGAAAGAATAGTAATATTATCAAAGTCAAATGTGTGTCTTTCACGAAAAACGAGTTTTGTGAGGGCGGTTTTTATTAGTCATTTTTATGATCGTTGATTTTACGAGAAATAGGGTTTTTAGTTTGCCCAATGTAAGAACCATGGCAATTAGGATTGGAACAAGAATTTTATAAACAACATTGGTTCTTCTAGAAAGAGGGATGGGGTCTTTAAGGACGGTGTAAATGGGTTTTAGTTTGTTGTTGGTGGAAAAAGCAAGCTTAAGATTAGGAAAAGTTTTTCTGAGAGATTTCTTAATTTTTTCAGAGAGTTTTGGAATATAAGGAAGAGAACAGAAAATGAGGTCATTATTTTGGGGGAGGGATATAGTTGGAGAAGTGGAAATAAAGAATTCTTTCACCAGTTTTTTTAATGATGTGAGTAGGGAAACCATTGGAGAGGAGGAGTCAGTCACACGTTTAAAATTTTTGCTATGGAAAGTCTTGTCAGAGAGTGTGAGTGATCTATAGATTACCGTATTTTACATTATGTTACAATGTTTGTACGTAAAACCGGAGAATTCGGAAAAACCTGACAGTGATTTCAAACAAGTGACACGAGTTATTTGTACAATTCGCAAAATTATTGATGCTTTTTGAAAAAGCAAGAGTTTTGCATAACAAACCCACGCCCATAAGTATGTGTATGCATGATAGCATGCAATAATAGAATTTTATAATATAAACTTTGATAAATACATTTTTATTTACGCCTTGTTCTGTCTTCTATTTCTGTTGGTATAAAACGTGTTTGCAACCACTGAAGCATTTTAGCCGACCACGATTCAATGCCCCATTAATCTGGATAATAGTGTTCGGATCAAAGATTTGCGGTCAGAGATAATGCTCCAACTCAATCCTTGCGTGGTACACAAACACTGTGAGGCCTGCCTCAGCCAAGGACGAAATAGTGGGGTTTACATGGGCCCGGAAGGACGCCCAGTCCCACGTGAAGATAGTGACTCCTCCAAGGAGGTAGAGTAACTAGTACTCACAGGTTTGCTCCTAATGACGTCATAACATGGGGGCTCGTCTTTCGAGAAGGAATTTTACATTCTTCAGTGCTTCTATAAAGCAGTAATACTCGAGAACGCCAATTTAACTCTTCTTGAACTTGCTCACTAGAGGTTTACTCAAATTCATAAAGAGCTAACACAAATATATTTGCTGTGGAATGTCTAACATTCAAGGAAATATTGTTTTACTAATAAAAGTTCTAAATAATGTGATATAAAGTTACTTAGGAAATGAACTTAAAAACCTTAAAAAAATATATAAATGAAGGAGCTATAATTCCTATTTTTAAATCCTGTTTTTAAAAGCGTAGCATCTTTTATTTTCAAAGGCTCCAAAATTTTGAGTATCAAAATCACAACAGACCTCATCATTCGAGGCAGCTGGCATTTGGACTAGATCAATGCTGATAAACCACAAGACTGAACAGTTGACGACATATTATTTGACAAACATATTCAAAATGACAAAAACGAGACAGTAAAAATTAAATATGACAAATGATAATACGACAACTTGAAAAAAAAAAATTAATTATTAAAAAATAATTTCTTAGATGCAGCAGTAGTTCAGAGCAAACACATTTAAAAAAAAATCATGTTAAATTTGAATAAAATCTGCTGGAGTCAAAAAGCTGAAAACAAGCAGTTCTAAAAAACACACAATACATTTTAAACAACATAGATCTCTTATATACATAAAAGATACAAGCCGACAGTACTAAACGACTTCTTATAAATAGATATATCACTTATTAATAGAACTGATTAGAGGGAACGTTTTGAAATGATTAATAATTACCTCGAAGTCACTGGAAGCTGTCATGTAAAATATTTATGTAATCAAACCACAGTTAGGCAAGATTAAATTACAACTCAGTGATGGAAATTATCCCGTCAAATTTTTAAACAAGATCAAATACCATCGATTTTTTTTCAAACTTCTTCAATAATTTTCTCAGCCTACATTAAGGAAATTTGAAAATGTTTGAATATTTTTCAATCATGTCTCCCCACAAGGCAACTAAATAATAGTCTCTAATAAAATTAAACATATATATCCGATAACCAAGTCATTGAAAGATCTTAGATCGCATTTCATTCAAAAACATCCAATAGTTTTGAAGAATATAATTCTGAAATTGTATGCTTTAATTGAATAAAATCAAAGAGGTTTCGCCATGGCAAGAGAAGATTGTTGGAATGAGTGATTGTCAATCACAGGATTGGAATGAAAATTATTTATTGATATGAGTTATGTAACTACAATATATCCTGAATAAGTTTTGGTCTAATTCATCGGTTGCAGGTATGGATTCAATTGGATTCATGGGCTAACAAAAATTAATGAGTTGTTTAAGACTTTCTCAAGATTGGATGACAATGTTGCTTATAAGTGCATTTAATTGTTCCTATTAAGCTTTCTTGAAGTTTCAAACATTTCTTTGAAGATGATATAACATTTTAAAGTATCTGTATTAGTCATTTGCAAAATTATCTGAAAAACGTGAAACTTCAAGTAGGTTTAAAACTAATTTGTGGAAAACTAAGAACAAAAACTCAACTGGTTTAATGTCGTTACAAACTCTGCTTTGTTCTTTCTTCTCCACTATAATTAAATTTTTAGTGAAATTAGGGTAATTCTTCCTATATTATTCTAAGAGTTTTCTCATCTATCATCTTTTATTATCTTAATTTAGTTTCTATTAATATAATTCATCCTTTCATTTGATGAATGTATGCACTGAAATTATTTTCTTATTTTATTTAGCTCGTGAAAAACTAAAGTTTGTTATGATAAGCTTAATCTCCATTGTTTCTTTTTCTCACTAAGTTTTTGTTAGGCGTAAATAAATTGTATTAATAACTAAGTTACATTTCCTTCAAGAAAGTCAAGTTTTTTCACATTGCTCGTGTTTTAACAGTCCTCCAAAAAGTAAAATTCACTATTTTGAAAAGAAAGGTAGCAATTTTCTCAAAATGTTAGACCAGTTAAATAATTTACTCAAATAGTTAATATCAAATCGTCTTGGCTTACACAACTTTTCAGTGACTGATTTCAATAGTTCATCGACTAAAATGGTGGAATTTTTCGTCTAAAATCATATAAATTTTACATAACAAAATTTGTTCCCTGGCAATTATAGATGTTTTGGCAGCAAATTTACTCTTTTAATCTATTTTACAGTTGATTTCACTTTTAAGAGTTATAATAACAACTAAGGTAAATAATCTAAAGGGTTATTTCTACCACCAATGAATATAGAACTATCATACCTTCTATTCTCCGTCTTCATTGGTTTCTGCAAACCAATGAAGACGGAGAATAGAAGGTATGACAATTAAGAATTATAAAATCTCCTAGATTTTTTTATTCTTAATAAGATTAGATTAAGATTTTTTATCAATTTTAAAAACTAATTTAACAATTTAAACACTTAGATATACAGTTACATAAATTTAATTAAGAGAGTGTTTAGCTTTTAACAAAGATAATACCATAAACATAATTCTTATAACTTTCTTACTTAATTCTTACGAGAGCTTTCATAGACAAAGATACCTAATAGCTTACACATTAAATAGATAATATATATAAAAATAATAATTTTACATATGTGTTTTTAAACACATTGAAATTTTTACTTTTATCGCATTCTATAAAAAGTGTAATATTAGACGGACAGAAAAATTGTAATTTTATATTGTTTGTAAGTACCGTCAGTGTGTATTTGCCTGTCTCCGAGATAACATACANTCCAATGATTGTCCGACCTTTCTCTTGTCAGAGTCGCGCTGAAGTTAATTTATTTCTTCTCTCTCTCTCTCGTAATAATGTTATATAATTGTTCCCAGTTTTCATTTTACAACTATCATATGCTATGTTTTTTTTTTCTTAGCCCTAACAATAACGAAGCAATGGACCATTTTTTAAATATTTTTCCTCCATGAAGTTCTCACTCTGCTTGGACCGATTTCAGCCATTAACGAACTTATCCAATTTTTTTTTACAAAAAGAAGCTTGAAAAGTGATTTTATTTTCTTAATTTAAAAATTGTTAGTTCGCGTACAGACTACATACGAGATACATATCCACTAGTAGGAAAGCCACATTTTGACGGGTCTGCTGGTGTGTGAATGTGTTCGCATGTGTGTGTAAGTATGTAGCTTTGAAAGAAATTTTTCATATATAATAGATAGAACCTGTGATGAGGATTAGAAGGACTTTTTTTTTAAATAATCGCTAGAATAAGGATAAAATATGTCTACGACATAGATACATAGATTGCAGTTATATTGTATTATATTGTTGATATATTAAAATTGTTTATCTATTGTTTCAATCTTAATTGTTAATTTACTTTTTCAGTTATATAATTTATATTCTGCTTTTAAAATGGTTTTGTATCTATATTTGTGTATGTCTGTGTGTTCGAATATAACTTATTGCAAACCAAGTACTATATAACGTAATGTAAACAAGCACTAAAAAACGGAAAACATTTAAAAAAATGGATAACAGATTTAACCCTTGATATACCCCAACTGTCAGGGCGTAATAACCATGATGTTGATCGCCCTATAACGTGATCCTAATCCTAATCCTAGATTACAGATATGGTCAAGGCAGGGTTATATTTAAATAAAGAACCAAAACTGTGTAATTGCTACTTTAAAGAAATATGAAGTTATCTATCTAATAAATTATTTTAATAAAATAAGACAGAGAAATGTAATGAATTTGGTACACACATAAGAATCTTATTAAAATACAGCGTTCTTAACATCTGTTTTGTCAAGTATTCCTTGAAGTAATAATTGATGATTTCACGTAAACCATTAATAATTACTGTTTTAATTAAATAAATTTTGTTAATATTTTTGCTATTTTGTCCTAGTGATTAGGGAATGTGATTCGAGTTACTCTTTACCTGAATTTCTTTTGAGATTGAGAAAATTTTGAAAGAGGCATGTCTTAAGCTTGGCCTAAGTGGATTGGTGACTATCTGTTGAAATTTTTAAAAGTCGCGTTATGGTACCAACATGAATAGCTTGATTTCCTTGGGGGAAACCTGCTGAACGGAAGTTGACATAAACTTATTGAGAACTGGCATTTAGATTTGATAAACAAACAGAAACCAGAACTAGAAATTAATACAGTACATCTCATTAGATTTCCAAGGACCACTGGTCATTTGGAAGGCAGACTTCCGTCAAGGGACTAGAATTGACCCACACACACATATAGAAATACCCATGCCTCCTTCTCCTTACTTCGTCCTTTCATCAACCCTGAAGATGCTTACAATATGAAAACCGCGAAAAATTAGCTATGTTCATTTTGACGAACCGGAAGAAGCTGTCAGTTTTTACAAACGATCTTAATTAAACGGGTTTTCGATAAGTCCATGAATTATTTACTCCGCTTACTCCATTGCTGACTTGCCAGGGATTCCGAGTTTGCCCTTATCCATCTCGGAAAGAAAGTTTATTATTGGCAAGGTTATTATATTATTAAACAAGTTTTTACGCTTCTGAGAGGCAGCAAAAAAAAAAATACTTCGAAAGCAATTTTCAGCATTAGTCATTCGATAACTGTCCTGAGGACGTTGAGGTTTAAATAATATGACTAAGGCTAATTTGTGATTCCCTTGGCATATACCTTTTCTACGCCTAATCCCCGACAGGCATGGTATTGTACCAGCTTCGTTGGTACAAACCTATTCTGCTATAATTACCAGTTTTACCAGATTTTCTCTCCCCGCCTTGTGCAGAAATATAATAGTAATTGTGTATAGTACTGTCCCCATTTCAGTATTTATACTAGTTTATATTCATTAAAAGATAGATTATATATTTATCGAGTGCAGACCATTATTATTTATTATTTACTAGTGCAGACCAAAGTTCCGCTTAAGACTTCTAAAAGTTTTCTATTTCAATGATTGGAATGTTCTGACAAATTAATACATTTCTACTCTTCTTGAATTTTCCACTTCTCATGAATATATTTCATTTTCATGATGCGAAAAGTAATTTAAAATTTAACAATTTTTAGTACAAGGGAACAGAATAAAAAATCTTACTGTCCAGCCAGGACTCGAACCTGGATCTCCTGCTATTCTGTTCCCTTGCACTAAAAATTGTTAAAATTTACGTGGGATTAAATACCACAAAAATATTTTTATATAATTGAAAATTATTAGGTTTCCTCTTTAGTATAGTTCAACCTCGCTCATTTGAATTTATTTGGTTGTAAAATAGAATTATAAGAGAAAAGAATGACAAATAAATTTAAATTGTTGATAAAATTGATTCATGTAAGTTAGAATCTATTGAGAAAGAAATTTCTCTATTGTTTTCAAAGTATTGAATTTTATCACTGGAAGTTATTTATTATTAAATTCTGAATGTATTCAGGAAGATATTTATGAACGTGACATCCAAAATTGTTTATAAATAACCAAATGTATATTTTGCCTTTCCGAAACTCAAGGAAAACAATCGACTGTTGTGAAGAGAATGTTCTTTCAATCCAAAATCTTGAGGGAGAATTAGTTGGCGCATGGATCTGGGTAGGAAAAGAGCTGAGCGTCGGAATTGTCGGAAAGACGCAAAACAGCGCCGGGATATTTGGGAAATGTGAAGATTCCAGGAGAGGTTCTGGTCAAAGGTTACAGTGAGGTTTCTGTCTGAGGAAGTGGAGGAAATATTATTAATGGTAAAATTAGGCAGGATATGAAGGGAGCTTAATTGGGGAACGGAACCTAATACAATTTCTAACAATTAATGAGAGGGAATAGAATAAAAAAATCTATCTGTCCCAGCCAGGGATCGAACCTGGATCTCCTGCTTGCCGAGCCGGAATGTTTCCATAACACCAGAGGGACGAGCCAGATAACTTATTCAATTCCCACCACACAAGTTATATAGCTCGTCCCGGTGGTGTAATGGAAACATTCAGGCCCGGCAAGCAGCAGATCCAGGTTCGAGTCCCGGCAGGGACAGATAGATTTTTTTATTCTATTCCCTCTCATTAATTGTTTAAAATTTACGTGGGATAGTAAATCACAACTGAATTAATATTTCTAATACAATTTCCTTTGACTTTACCGCATTCAAACATAATCTGTATTGAACCGCCCAGTTATTGATTTCGTCAAGCTCATATGGGATCATCTTCACTGACACATTCAGTTCCGAACGGGGAAATGCATATTAGTAAAATAAACGATTTATAAATAAAAAAAATGTTGATACCGAAAGTGTACTCTTCCGGATGTAAAAATATGAATTCAAGGAATTGTGTCCGGAAATTGGTTAGAGATAGCGACTTGAGTTAATTAAGATAAAATCTAACCTCCACAGAAGTCATTCTTTTTTCTTCTTCCTCTTTTTTTTTTTTTCGTTCTAATCTCGAATATACTTTGTTTCTGAAGAATAACTTCGTGAAAACAGTTTCACATAATTCATTATTTTCTAATTATACATTTTTTATTAATTTTTGTTTATCAATTACAAATCTAATAGAGAATCCATTAAAAATCTAATATATCCGAGCGAAATTTTAAAGTACAATCAAACTACCCTCAGTAGCTAATACTGAGGTTATAAATCACCTGATAAAGTGTTATTCACGTCACTTATTAAATCTTAAATCATGATGAATATTAATAAAGGGTGCATTCTCGAAATCATCACATAACCAGCAGACATGTGTACGCTGGACACCTTGACAAAAATCGACAAAAAATCAAAATTTTACTCTAATAACCTCCTTAATCAAAATTGCTCTCTTCAAACATGAAGAAGTTTTAAAAGGAGAGTTTGTTGACCGTAGATATTATTCTAAGATGATTTTAGTTGGGGTTCGGTCGAGGTAGATCCAAAAAAAACACAAATTAAAAAATGTATTTTTTTAATGAAGGATTATCTACCAACGTTTCGGCTTACATTGTAAGCCATCTTCAGGGCTATCATGAAGATAAGAGAGGACGTCCTCGACCGAACCCCAACTAAAATCATCTTAGAATGAAGAAGTTTTCTTTATATCACTTTGTATTTTTATTCACTTTTTTAGGAGATTTCCCGTAGGCAATACAAGCTATTCACGCTATAAACAGGACGCGACGTTTGCATGTCGAAAATCTTCACTGATTCTAAGTTGGAGAAACTAAAATTATGGCATGTTTAAAATTTTATACATATATTTATTTATTTATTCATGCAATATATCTGTGTATTTGTACATACGTGCTCAAGATCTCGTAATTTTAAAATAACAAGTTCGACGTTCAAGCTTCTTTTTGTAAAACGTTGGAAGAATCGAGGAGGAGGGGGCTTTTGCGGGAAACCAAAATTTAAAACCTTAATGTCTCCGCTAATATTTACGTTACGATATAAATGTAATAAAGTTTTTATTTATTACAAATGTTTTTTTACATTTATTTCTATATTTTTTTTTAAATAAATGCATATTAAAGAAGATATTCAAGAATGTAGTTTCGAGTTTTAGGCTTGCCCCTTATTTATTAAAAATATAAATCAAATTCGATATCGTATTGCAAAAAGCAGAGAAACAGTTTTGATAGCAATCAGATGAGAGGAAAGGTGGGTTTGGACCAAAATTTATTATATTGATATCTCTGTTTTTATTAAGGTGATATGAATTTGATAGATGGGTAAGTTTAATCTTAAAAATACAGAAACTTAATTTGAAATTAGCGTTTCGTTTTGTAAGAGTTTCAAATGGAGTTTCAAATGGAGTTTTTGGTTCGGATATAGCGAATTTAGAGGGAGCCAAAACTAAATAATCACCAATGTATAAAATTGGGAGTGGTATCATTGATCACCTTCTCTTATCTTGCGATATTCATTTAATGTTATTTTTTATTTTTTTATTGTCATCTAATTACAAAATATTTTTATATTTACAGAAATATGATAAATAAACAAAAGTTAAAAAATAAATATTAGACTTATGCAATAATATTTTGAATATTTTGATGTATAATTTTCTAACATTTATGTTCTTCAGTAATTTAAGCAAAGGTACAATAAAGAAAATAATTAAACAGAGTAGGAAAGTTTGCGTCACCCCCACTAGAGGGTGGCCTAGCCCACCCTACTCTTTTTCTAGAGCTTACATTTCATCTGCGGCAAAAAGCAAAAATATAGATTTAACTTTATGAAAATAAATGTGAAATTTGTAGACGTTCGGATCCCCTTCATGAATTATTTGTCAATGGCAGCACCAATTAGAACCAAGTTTCCTTCTTAGGAATTCAATACAGCCTTCCATTCTATAATATGAGCCAGAAAAAAAAAAAAAAAAAACCAACAGGTTTGTGCCATTGTGCTTTAAATTTCAAAGCTGTTCTAATCATAGGAAGTAGTTAGGGGCGATCACTCTCACAAATATAATTACGGTTTTCTAAATATTTCTATGCCTTTTGGGCAAAACTCATCAGTAAAAAATTTTAATTCCTATTCAGAATAATCCTCAAAGATTGAACTCAAATGGTCCCGAATAGGCTGAATAGGACTATTCATATAGGATGGGGATTCATATAGGACTAAAGTAGATATTTAACTTGAAGAAGAAGATGCTTAAAGCCGATTTAAGTAGGACTTTAAGTGTTTATGTTGCTTCATCGTTGCAACACAATTCCAAATAATATTCAAGGGACGCGACCTATAATATTCAAAGGCACACGAATAGCTCGATAACACATCCAATGGCTCTTTGCCTTGATTCGAAGAAACAAACTGAAAATGTAAATTAAGACCGCCTCAGTAAACCTTGTAATTGACCGCACGTCCGATGTTACGTAACTTCCCGAAAGGCGCTGGGAGAGAATAAATCATCCTTTATTTTGATGAGATTCAAAAGTGAGACAATTATTTATCTACGCTTTATCACATAATAAGTCTTCAGTACATCTTCCTCGTATAAATTATATGCAACTTAGTCATTATCCACATGCCATCAGTTTCTTTTTCTTTTTTTTAGCTTATTCTGTTATATGAAAACTTTATGTAAATATTTTCATTGGTCTAACATACAAGGAAAAAAATATTATATAAATAAAAACATGTGCATCTGTGTCTTCATAAAATGAATCGATTTCATAAATATTCAGCTTATTAGTATATTTATCTTTTTTAAAAAATTACCAATTTACTTTGGTATAATGAAGCGAAATACTTAGGAACAGATTCTAATGTGGTCCTATCAAAACTGTATGTAATAGTATCCGTGATTTTTAAAATAAAGAAACGAAGAGCAAAAATATGAGAAGTCAAATTGAAAAATGTTTATGTTATTGATTGAATTAAGGAAACGTTTATGGAACTCAATAGCTGTGAAATTAAATTTCCTTACATTTATTTTCTTCAGTATTTTTACGAAAATTGTTTAATAATGAATTTGTTTAAGAGTAATACTTAAAGGGTTGGTGGGCTCCAAAATTTAAAAGAATAATTCTAAAGTAAGTATTTAGGCTTCATATTGCCTTCCGTTGAATAGATTCATATCTGCCAGAAATCGAGTGATTTCTCCCAATTTAATAATAATCAATACATTAATTATTATTAAGGAAAAAATTGTAAGTTATAACGGGTGTGGAAAGCAATTTTTCTCATATTTATCCTATAAAATTTTTATAAATTGGATGATAATTGAGAATGAACCTGAATGGATTAATGCCACTCCCACCAAAGCCCTCCCAGTCAGTCTAAGCCAGCCTCACCAACATTCACTAAATTAATCATTTATTCTTATTTATGTCCGTCTTTAAGATTGCATGGAAAATCTACTTAGTTCAAGCCATATCTGCAAGACGGCATTTTTTATTTATTTGTATTTATGTTTCATAAACAATTAAGTCCGAAAAGACTTCCACATACGCACGCGCGTAAGCGATACTTCTATATTCTTTCAAAAACCAAATAATGCCACCACTAGGTTTATTTACAGCCTTACGATCGGCTCTTATTCTTACTTTACATGTATGAAAGTTAGAGAAGTCAAAACCTCTCGCATCCGAAATTAATAAACGTTCCAATATCATACCGCACAAATAGAAGTGTACTCATAGTCTCGGATAGAAAAGATAGTGATATTTATTTTTTTGACTTCCATTCGTGAATTTCGTTACGCTATATGGAAATCTTCAGAGAACAAATTTCATATAAAACAGTTATCAAAAAGGCTCCACAAAAGATATTCCAGAAGGTTCATAAACGAAATGAGCTAATAATGAATGTTTCTTTTTTATATATCAAGTTATTTTTACTTAGAAACTAGTATATTTTGGTTAAACAGCGAACTTTAAGAAAAATAAATTTATATATGTATTCCTAGTCTTTCTGCTACAGAACTTTTTATTTTTTAGACAATAACCATCTTATTTTTAGTAGATATTACAGAGACTATTTTATTTTTTAATGCATTGACCCCTTATAAATTTTCTCTCTAAAATTCTATTTACTTTTTTATACCTCATTTTTATTTAATGCGTATCATACGTGATTTTAATTATACTTATACCTCTGCAAACTGTTTTTATTAAAATCAATATAATTATTTATTGTGAATAATAATCCATTTGGGAGAAATCTCTTTTCTACAAAACAAGAAGACTCGGTGTTTCTTAAAACTAACAGGTTCGAAATAGAGAATTCTGCGATAAACACTGGATACAAACTTAAGTTTTTTTTCTTTGTCATGTTGTGGCTTCATAAAATAAGTACATATATCATAAAATATAAANATAGGCGCTGCATAAAATAAACAAATTCCCCAGTAGTAGTTGATAAATAGATTTATTAGAACTTTCTACTTCATATAATTCCCTATACTTATAGAAAATATATTTTATCAATGAACAAATCTGTTTTCAGGTTCATTACTCTAAACTGTATATTATGCCTGCAGCAGCAAAAAAAATATTAATTTACCGATTTGCCAGATATTGCCCAATGACAAACTTAACTCTTTCATTTTATATTTAAAAGCTATATGTCTTAATTTAATTAGAAAAAACAATTAATGCAGCTTCTATACCTTATAATTATAATTCAAGGTACAGGTAAATTGCCTTCCTTAATTGTTCAACTAAGTAACTCCAAAAATATTTATTTTGTCAATATAAATATCTTAGTTAACTTTAATTAGTCAAAACTACATATCAAAAAAATTTTTTGTACACGAACATTTCAAGAATCCCCATACCTATTCGTCTAATTTCACCATTAAAAATGGTGAAGATTCGGTGAATCAAGGATTCTTTCTAATTCCATTATTAAAAGATTAAGCAAAGGTTTTTTTTTTTTTTTTTCCAATGCCTAGCTATATTGTTTCCTATTGACTAATATGAGTAAATTGTTCAGTTTACTGTTATCAAAAGGTTACTTGGAGAAATTCAAATTAATTTAGCCAAGGCCAAGACTTTTTCAAGATGTATATTTTTTGTTTAACCTACACAGAGTCCATAATATTCAATAATTTGAGAGAAATATGCCAAATAGATTTTATAGGAGAAAGTGTGATACTACTAATATATATGTTAAAGGTTAAAACACATGCTAATACCCAAGTTTGATGCATATTTTTCAAAAATTTGTTGTAGCTGGTATACCAGCAGGTAAACCATAATGGCTGGAAAACCATCATTCAATCCAATTAACTTACTATCATAAGTTGATTTGGCTGAATAGTGATTTAGATAATATATATAAAGCTTCAAGATTGAGGTTGATTGTAAACAGCCACTCCTATTTGTCTTATTCCATTTAGTATAGTCAGTATAGGAAGGAGAGCGTTTTTATAGTTTATAAAAACTATATTGCACAAGGAAAGCTGTATGAGTGATTCACTGATTTTTTTCAATTTTAGTGGTAGTTTTTTTAAGTAACGGATAAATTTAGTGGACCTTAAAAATATAGGATTTTTACCCTAATGAAACAACTATCATACGTTTCTAGGCAATTTTAATATATACATTTTTTTTTTATTAAATTACTTTCATAAATTTAAATCAAGGTCTTTAATAATAAGTGTGTAAAGTATTCTTCCTCAAATAAAGTATATATCTTATGTATCTAGGCAATAGACAATATTAACCTATTAACCTGTATGACACATAATTAGTCATATTTAGGAATTTTCACATCAAAAATAAAATAAAATATTCAAAATTTTTAGTTTTAAAATTATACTCACTCCACAAGTTTTAACACAAAAAATATAGTGATAATTGTTCTCCTTGTTGTATAAACCGGCAATTCTCTTTAATGGAGTTGTACTCCATAGCATAAAAGTGAGGTACTTCAAAAGATCAATCCAAAAAATTAGCAGTAATCACTTAAAAAAGAATGAGTCCATTGTAAACAAAGGCTGCATTGGTTTGACTTGGCTCAATCAGTCATTTCTTTTGGTGCCTAAACTCACCATTCTTGCAGTTATATAAGTTAGCTTTTATTAATAAAAAAAATTAATNATATATATATATTTTTTTTCATTGAGACAAATATTTTAAAAAGCATATTAATAGACAGTTTCTAGTAATTTAGTTTAAACATTGGTAGAGTTTATGTAATTTAAATATAAATAAGTTAGAATTTAAATTTTCTTTATATGTGTTTCTAGGTTTTCTAGAAAAGTATACTTAAAACTCCTAATTCTAGATTCTTCAAAAGAGATACCCTTTAAATGAGTGCAAAATGAACTTTCTTTTTGGTTGTAATTTTAAAAAATGTATAACCAAACATTTCTATTTATTTCTCTTGGAATACACAATCCAGCAAGGTAGGATATTGTTTTCATGATGTGACATGGTCCGTCATTGAAAATACTTCAGCTTTCAAAATTTAGATTTTAGAAACTTACTAATTTACTTGTTTTTTAATATTTGTATACTTTTCAGAGATCTCTTACCTTCAATGTCAAAAGAATCATTGACCAATGCTACAAGACTGATTAAGAAATCAGCATCAACAGGAAATCTTATGATTTACTGAAATTTGAATTGAATTAAAGAACAAAATGTAATTGATATTTTAAATACTAATAAATACAATTATTGTAATTACAAACTAATCAAAAATGTTGCTTACTTTATTTATTATGAATGACGTGAAGCGGACCCTATATGTCTGAAAGAAATTTTCAAGAGATGAATCATCTACAAAAATATTTTATGGTGGGTGTAAAGTTAAAGGTAAGGTTACTAGAAAAACTCCAGAAAGTCAGTAAATGTATGAGAGATGTTAATTCTCAATATGGTATATAAACATTATCATGATATATGAAACCTTTCAGCTTAGGAAATAAAAACTGCTTTATGGCTGCCTTAGAAGTACCCATTTAATTTGATTGAACAGGGTATTGTTACATTTTATTGCTGTGAAAGTTCCAAATATGAAGAATAAGTTGTAGACTTCAATGTTTAATAGATGACTATAATTGTCCATCAAGTAGGAGCTTCTTAAACTAAGTAGATCTTCCATAGACCATTTAACATTTAAATAATAAGAATAAATGATTAGTTCGTGCCAAATACTGATTTAGAACTTAATTTTGAACCATTAAACAGTTCAACCCGTGTAGCATGTACAGCAAATAGCTGTAACCCATCCCATCTACAGGCAATGTGAGAAAAAATAAGTAATCATAGGATAATGTCATCAGATACCCAGAAGTATGTCAACAAATAGACCAATTAACTTCTTAATCATCAGTACCAAATTAACATGTACGCATAATTAGTCTTCTGCTTCATTAATAGCAATACTGAAGAAGTGAGCCTTGTCATTGTATTACTTTAATCATATACTTAATAGAGCCTTAATTAAAAAAAGCTCATTCATAAAAACTTCTTAAGCAAATAAATTATAAAAATTCGAAGTCTCTGCAGCAACTTCAAGGCAAACAATGCATACCACCTGTTTTTCCTTTGCAGTAAAAAAGTCAATATTCATTCTCCATACTCCCTTAATAGTATGAAACTCGTTAGTTGTTGAACATTGTGATTTATATTATTTTCCAACATTACCACTCTCCTCAACTTCTTTAAATAACTAATTTTAGCCTAATTTTGGAATTATTAATGGAATTTCTTACATTTTACATTACATGCGGTAAAATTTTTTAAGGATTTCAAGACATAGATTTAAAAAAACATTTTCTTTTCTTGTCAGAAGTAATCTTTAGATGTAAATTTAAATAAAGTAATCCATCACATAGGCGCTGCATAAAATAAACAAATTCCCCAGTAGTAGTTGATAAATAGATTTATTAGAACTTTCTACTTCATATAATTCCCTATACTTATAGAAAATATATTTTATCAATGAACAAATCTGTTTTCAGGTTCATTACTCTAAACTGTATATTATGCCTGCAGCAGCAAAAAAAATATTAATTTACCGATTTGCCAGATATTGCCCAATGACAAACTTAACTCTTTCATTTTATATTTAAAAGCTATATGTCTTAATTTAATTAGAAAAAACAATTAATGCAGCTTCTATACCTTATAATTATAATTCAAGGTACAGGTAAATTGCCTTCCTTAATTGTTCAACTAAGTAACTCCAAAAATATTTATTTTGTCAATATAAATATCTTAGTTAACTTTAATTAGTCAAAACTACATATCAAAAAAATTTTTTGTACACGAACATTTCAAGAATCCCCATACCTATTCGTCTAATTTCACCATTAAAAATGGTGAAGATTCGGTGAATCAAGGATTCTTTCTAATTCCATTATTAAAAGATTAAGCAAAGGTTTTTTTTTTTTTTTTCCAATGCCTAGCTATATTGTTTCCTATTGACTAATATGAGTAAATTGTTCAGTTTACTGTTATCAAAAGGTTACTTGGAGAAATTCAAATTAATTTAGCCAAGGCCAAGACTTTTTCAAGATGTATATTTTTTGTTTAACCTACACAGAGTCCATAATATTCAATAATTTGAGAGAAATATGCCAAATAGATTTTATAGGAGAAAGTGTGATACTACTAATATATATGTTAAAGGTTAAAACACATGCTAATACCCAAGTTTGATGCATATTTTTCAAAAATTTGTTGTAGCTGGTATACCAGCAGGTAAACCATAATGGCTGGAAAACCATCATTCAATCCAATTAACTTACTATCATAAGTTGATTTGGCTGAATAGTGATTTAGATAATAAAGCCATGGATTTTAATAAGGAGAGGATCTTATATGTTAGAGGTTGTTGGCAATGAATACTAGCTAGTTTTAATATTAGTGCAGAATAGGCATTTGCTTCTATTGCAAAGACAAGTGGGTTGTGGATTGGTAGGGCAGAGAACTATTTTGTTTCTTGTCTTATTGTTAGGTTATTGTAGAACTAAAGAAATTCTACCCCAGAAAATATCTAGTAACTAGATTAGGTCATTCAGGACTTGGGTTTAGGCTGGAATTTATATGGAATCCTTCTATAAAAACATTTTTTTAAACCACTTGAAAGGAAATATTATGGAAATATATGTACGCATACACATAAACACACACAGTTTTATTAATATAGGTCTTTGGCAAAATTTAAACATACCCACTTTATTAGAATTCTATCAAATATAATAATTGGAATGTAGTTTATATTAAATAGGAACTAAAGTCCCAACCTTAGGAATGTATCTTTTAGATTCCTCTATTAAGGTTTGGTTAAGCATATAATTTACACAATGTCAAGACTAATAATTTAAATTTAATAAGGCAACTTAAAGATTGACATTTGATAGAAAAAAAAACAAAGAATTATTTTTCATAAAAGTTATTTAGATGTTTAAAAATTATCATAGAAAGAGATAGCAATTATCAATAATTACAACTTCATGATATTCACCCTCACAATATTTTAGTCTTTTAAAAATTCCGGTCTCATTGTTCGAGATCTTTGGGGAGTAAGTTGATTCTAAAGAGAGTAAATTGATATGGGTGGAGAAGGACCCCCACATGTAAGATCTGTTGATTGACTTCAGAGTTTTTGTCACTATCATTAGCAAAATATGAGCATTTTCTATTTTTAAGTCAGTTTTATCTGGATTATAGATGCTTTCTCCTACTGGAGCAAGTATCTGATGTTAGTAGTTTCTTTACCATCTGAGAGTAGAACCAATGTGAAGTGTGGTTCAGCTCAAGTAATTTTACTTCTTGAACCAGTGGATCAAACTATTTCTGTCTGAATAGATTCTTGATTAGAACTTTGCCTGGAGTAGTAAGCCAATGAGGAAAATTAACACCAGCTAGATCTTCTCTTGTGGTAGACCATATGTTTATGTTGTATATACTCGTTGCAGTGCAGATTTAAGTATGAATAGAATGTAATGGTTTTGGAAACATTTTTTACCACTGTGCTTTCATGAGCTCTTTGGATTTCAATGTGAGTGATATAGTTTTCCATATTATTTCATAGAACCACTCTACTTGACTATAGCCCCTTTACTCAGCTTTGATGAGAGTGCTCCATCTGCTGGGGAAGGCTTGATCTTTATCCAAAGGTTTTTTTCTTTATTAAGATATGAAAAAATTATTTTCAAAAATGCCAATACAAAATTTTATTATGATAAATTTATACTTAAAATTATGTCAACTAGAGTTTTTTTTAATGTAGTGGAAGCATGTTAATTTGATAAACTCAATCTATTTGTGATGTAAGTAATAGAGATAGGATCTTAGAACTTAATTTTGAACCATTAAACAGTTCAACCATAAAAGTCAGGAATAAAAGTAAATAGCAATTTTGATCTGGAATCTGAAAAAAAGACGAAAGGAAAGAAACGCTTTCTGAGGTTAAAGTAGTTAGATTTTTTTACTTGTGAACAATTATTTTAGTGCTAAATATATAATTTACCTTTCATTACAAGCAAATTACCCCTTTTAAATTTACACTTTCGTCAATTTTACTAGTTTTTATTATTATTTAACCTCCCTTTCAACCCCTTACAGTCCATAGAGAGAGAGAGAGAGAGCTATCTACTTGTTACTACCATATTGTAAACACACTGGCTATTATTTATCGTAAAAAAAAGCTTGCCCACGGCGGGGCAAGAACCAGCAGCACAAGGATTGTGAGACCCGAACAGTTTTTACTAGTTTTAAAAGATTATTTCCACGCTGCGTGCCGAGTTACGTATTATTGGCCGATGAAAATTAAAAGTGAAGTTTGTGGTTTCAGATTAACATAAATTCCTAATGATGCGGTTATGCTGAGTAAAGAACTAAGTTCCTTATATGAATACTTATTAAAAAAATAAACATTCAGCATATAAATAACAAATAAGACTAGTTGAGTTTAATTTCAATTAAGGATATCTTCCCACTATCAATAGTTTTATGTTACTACATAACCACCCAATCTTTCAAACGTAATGTCAATTTAAGTTTTTTTTTATAGTTTAATAACAATAAATTCAATTTTTGGCAGATACAGATGTTTATTTGCTATTTTAAAAAAATTAATATTTTCAGATAAAAAACAATTCCAGGGGAGTCCTATATTTATCAAATTCTTTAGTATTACTCATAGCAATACCATTTAAATGGTGGCCTTTTAATAATCCATTCCTCATTTTTTGGTTCCATGTGCAAAAAATGTTGACTTAAAATCTAACGATTGAAAATCACACTACCTATGGTTCAATTTTGTTACATGACAATTAAAATCTTTCTTATGTCATCAAGCTTAACTTTACAACCAAATAATTGGCCACTACATTGCAAAAATAATAATATATNAACCATCTTCTGTTGGCGAGCGCTTTCGGACATTGTCCATCCTCGTGGTCAATGGATGGACAATGTCCGAAAGCACTCGCCAAGAGAAGATGGTTTGCAGAAACCAATGAAGACGGATAATAGAAGGTATGATAGTTGTATATTCATTGGTAGTGATAATAACCCTTATTTACAATAATAAATTGTCTGTATATAAGTTGAATCTAGCTTATTTGGAATTACATAAAACATATGTCCAGAAAGGACCAAACGATTAAATTTAATTTAAACCAGTTAGGGACTCAGTTCAGCTTATGATGGACAGACATTTTTCTACTAATTAGATTTTCAGAAGTTTTGAAACTTGCACCAACAAACTTTGGTTAAAATATTATAAATTTTAAATTTAATGTTGTAATAAAATTGAGAAAATGAAAAAAAAATCAAATCATGATGATAATTGTGGTAAAGTAATCCCGCATTTCATTATTTATTTGAATGGTACAGGGAGCTAGAAAAAAGAAAAATACCTCCCCGGCTGAGGTGGAGTTTTTTTTGTTTTTTTTCTAGTTCCCTGTATGATTCAAATAAAAAAATAAAAATTTTCAACATACAAATAAACTGAAATTTAAAAAGATATACATTGTAATAAAATATCCTATGAATCAAATTACTTCTACAACACTAGTTTGGAAAAAAAAACAAAAAACCTTTTACTGAAATTAGCTTAACACAGTTTCAGTCAGTGCACTCAAGTCTTTAGGTCTATAGCACAATTGTTTCCCCCACTGCTTAACTTATTTGCTTAGCCCAGCTTTCCTTCTTCCTACAATATTAGTAGTCCATAGCATACTTTTATGATAACTCTTACAGAATGCTTATGTTTATACATAGAGATATTTATAAACTACACCATAAAATCTGGCACAGAAAATGTTTAAAACTATGATGTTCAGAGATATATTGTAACATATGTACTTAAAGTTTCTTTAACTTTTTTATTTCATTAAGATAAACTGAAAACACAAGTGTTAGTACAAGAAAAGCAAAGTACAGTGAAGCAGGCTGATTACAGCATTAGCAAGGACAGGGACTCAGCTAAAGTGGTAAGCCTTCCCCCCTGTCAACAGTGTTGGTTTCCACACCCAGGGGAACCAGGGGAATTGCACATTCCCAATAACTGATCGATTGTTCAGTAGTATAACTAATTGATGAATAATGTAATAATTAATTTATATCAATTAGTTGAGGGGTTTTTAATTCAGACTGATAAAATCTGAAGAACTGAGAGGGGTTTTTAATTCAGACTGATAAAATCTGAAGAACTGTATAGTACAAAATGTATTAGAATGGGCTTCTTACAAGTAAACTTCATATTTATTAAATGTAAAGTATAATAGTTATAAGATATTTTAAATTAAGCCCTCCCCCCTAAAAAAAAAATATGAAAAAATTTCAATATATTGTGAGGTATCAAAATACATTATAAAATTAATAAGTACACCAACAATCCATAAATGCCTAAATTTAAAAATTAACACTAAACCAACCATAACAATTCAATTTCTTTGAAACATTGTGTAAGAATAATTATACAAATACCCCAAACACATTAAATTTTCATTCTATATTGTAGGAATAATGAAACTCTCGAATATGAAATTTCAACCTTATATTTTTTAACAATTTAATTTTGATCCCATGTTTATGACAATCATCTGCTAAAACTAGACTTAAAACTATCAATCTATGTTTATATAAGAGCAGTATTGTCATTTGGCATCTTGGAAAAGAAAATTTTGAAACTTTGATACTTTATATACAGTATAAAGTATCAAAGTTTAAAATTTTATAAATAAATAAGATAAGGTAAAAAATATAATTTTCCAGAAAATTTATGTGACAATGTGCCTTAATAGGACTGAGCAGGACCAGTGTCACCTCCAACAGCAGTCTTATAAACAACCAATAGTCTGTTAGATGAACTCTGAATTAGAAACCTATCTTTGATTATTTGAAAAACGTTGAATGCTTTCCTTGGACAACAATTTAATTTATTCCAAAAGTCTTAAAAATTAATAAAATAAATTTCAAACTATGTAACACATCAGTTATAACAACTTAATTATAAAACATAAAAAAAAAAAAAAAGTATTACAGCTAAAATTATTGTTTTATTTCTGAAAGCAAAGAATAGATTTTTAACTCACTTATAGACAAAATAAATTACAGACATGATATGCATTATATTTTTTTTTTTTTCAACAGTCATTACTTGTAAAGTAACAAGTCATTACTTATATTTTTGTTCAAAGAAACTTATTAAATAGGGAAGAAACTAACCTAAAATTATGTTTTCAATGAGAGCCTTTAAAAAAAAACCAAAAATTATGTTTTTAATTAAAGCCTTTAAAAAAAAGAAACAATAATCACAGACAATTGAATTCAATGAACATAAATCATGAGGTATTGCAATTTTTAAAAAAATTATATAAATTAGTTTATCCGAGGTTTCTTTTCTGGTGGAGGCTTCATTCTAGGAGAATCAGGTTTTTCTTGCTTTATGATTATAGAATCTCTTGGTTCAGTCTTAATTTCTCCTGAAAAAAAAAAAAATAGTTTCTTAAGATTCATTTAGATTGGAGGACAGAAAAAATAATGCTTTTAGCATTAAGTCAAAGTTCATGAAGAAACCAATTTAATTACTACAAGCCTGTTAAGTTAAAATGTATGTTTCAGGTAAACTCCCCTTCCGAATTGTTCAATTTTGCTGTGTAACTCTTGAAATATTTATCAATAAAATAATCATTGTTCAGTTTCATTATTCAAAAATTATGCTTCACTACTTAATGTAATGAATTTGTTATTGTTATTTTTTTTGGATGATTTTTTTTAATGCAAAGAAAAACCACATTAATGCGGCTCATAGTAACTATTAATCATAATTTTTGAGTAAAGCAAACTGTGGATGGCATACAAAAGCAAAGATGGAATTTATAGTATTTTTTTTTTCAATTGCATAAATTATTTATTCATGAAATAATAAACTATAAGCCAAAAGGATAAGTATTAATAAAGAATAACAAAACAAAGAAATCTGAAATGTTACTTCACTTTTCTTACCTTCAGTCTTTATAGGAGCCTGTGGTGGAGGAATGGCAGGCAAGGGATATTTCTTTGTCAGTTCAACAAGAAGCATATCTACCCTTTGTCTCTGAAACAATGAACTAGGTTCTTCTCTAACATTCTCTTTCTTTGATGGCTTGTCTGCTACTTTAAGTTCCCAAAAATATCCTTTAGATGGATGGTACCTTGAATAGGAGTTAGCTTCTTCAAATGCAGACTGTAAGTGGTTTACAGTGGCTACCTAGATAATAAATTACCAAAATTTTATAAATAAATTTAAATATTATACAAATATTAACTTAAGAGAAAGAAAATGCATATTTTTCAATGAGTACAGCAATTTTCCTTGAGGAAATCAAGCTACTCACATTGATACCATATTTTTTGGGGGGAAAGTTCAATTCTTCAAATTGGAGATACTAAACATGAATGGTGATCGGAATATAATATATATTAACTGTAATAGAAGGTATGATAGTTATATTAACTGTTTTCAGGTTGCAGTAAAGGAGCACTTTAAAAAAAAGAAAAATCCACGCTTTTCATTTTTGAATTATGTAGATGTTATTAGTCAAGAATTGGTTCCTGATGAATGCTCTATAAATTCTGAAATCTACAGCGAACCACTGGATCGTACGTGAAGTTGTCTGAGCATTATCCTGCTTTCATCAATCGAAAAAGTTTCATTTCAACAAGATAGTGCTCATCCTCACACTTCCCATTGAGCCAAAGATAAGTTTAAAGAACTTCATGGGTTCGAACTCCTGCATCATCCATATAGTCCAGATGTGCATCGAATAAATACTTGTTCAATCCAGGGGCTATTTCTTCAAGGGAAAAATATTATAGTTGGAGTTGAGATTGCAGCCCAAGAGTTCTTTTTTAGCTACCCAGAGGAATGGTATATGGGTGAGATCGAGCAATTGACTAGCAGATGGCAAACAACAGTAGTTAAAAATGGACTATACTTTTTAGTATTAATTGCAAAAGCAAATACTCTGCCAACAAATATACAATAAATTAAGAATTTGTACATTTCGTCATTTTCTTTATACACCCCTTTATATTGACAGTTAACATACTGTCAATAGAAAGGGGTTTATAAATTTCTTTGGAACAGAATGCATAGGACAAAGAGGTAAATTTAAATCAATTAATGCAAGGGAATAGAATAAAAAATCTAACTGTCCCAGCCAGGGCTCGAACCTGGATCTCCTGCTAACCGGGCAAGCACGATATCCTATTATGCTACTGGCTGAGCCAGATAACTTATTAAATTCCCAGCACTAGTGTCGAGAGTCTAAACTATGAGAAAGACGATGTATTCCTTTCTCGTAGGTTAGACTCTCGACACTAGTGTTGGGAATTTAATAAGTTATCTGGCTCTCCCGGTAGCGTAATAGGATAACGAGCTTGCCCGGTCAGCAGGAGATCCAGGTTTGAGCCCTGGCTGGGACAGTTAGATTTTTTATTCTATTCCCTTGCATTAATTGATTTAAATTTACGTGGGACTAAAAACCACAAATAAAATTAATATTTATAGAGGTAAATTTATTTCCACCTTACTTAAGTTACTTATGAAAGAACAACTGACAGACGAGTTATTGACTGTAAGTTATAACACTGCAAATCACAAACAATTGAAAAGACTTAGTTAAGAATGACAACTAGTGACAAAGAACAATTAGGAAAACTATCAAAATCATATTTACAACAACCTGACTACATTCAAACAACATTGAGAAGGAAGACAGGTATAAGCTAAACAAGATCTGATACCTGCCTAAGCAAAGGAACTTGCAGATACAATATGAAATTGTATCAAATTTAGTGCATTATTTTAAATTTATAGTGTCATAGCATGGAAACAAATTGTGCTTTATCTATTTTTGTTGTGAATTTTAATGTAAAATAAGATTGTCTTATCAAGCCTCTTGAGAGTCTCCAAAGATCCATCTCAGGAACACAGCGTCGCTATGGTAACAATACGATGCTTTCACCTTGTTCGAGAATATCTGTTGTTTGAAAATTTGTTTCTCTGAATTTTATGAATAATCTGTATTGAGAAGATTTGAAGTCATCTGAAGAATATTAATTTCTCAGAATTTCCCATTGAACATAAGGGAGTTTTGTACAAAACAAATTCTAAGGAGATCAATTATCTGTTCTCAGATCAAAATACAGATCTTTATTCAATTTTATCAGATCCTCCAGAGTTATTCAAGACAGAGCTTCATGTATACTGGTAAAGAGGTTCACCACATTTAAACTAATTAATAAACAAGTTTGGGGTATTTCCAGATTCCTAATCTTTTGGGACAAATCATTACTATTTGTTATAAGATAGTAAGGCTAGGTGCCCTAAACTTCCTTTTTAGCATATTTGTTAGCTTATATATCCTTTTTTGGCCAAGGGCTGTTAACAACTGATATCATTGGTCTGATAGGAATTACGCCCTTAGGGACTTTTGCAGGTCCTTAGCTAAGGGGCTCATTATGATTAGATTCTCAATTTCCATTATTTTCAAAACTGAAACATATCCTTCAAAACGGTTTTACTTACTAAAAAAATTTTTTTTTTTTTTTAAAGTTTTGTTTAATTGTTTAACCCCATTACCCCCAATAAACTTCTCACTTTTCTTTAAATAATTATATGAGATAATAAAATCAATGAATTCCTTTTACCTTATTTTTAATAACACTAAATTTTTGTCTTTTAATTTTATGTTAATACCTTTTTGTTTATCCGTCATAGATTGTGGCCTATCTATTCCCTGGGAGTATAATCAGCATACATGCTCAGTGCAGGCCTTTGTTGTAGCATATAATGATAATGTCTCAATATATGTTGTGAGCTCCTGGAGATGGATTCAAATCATCTACTTAAATCCAGTGTGTCATAAAATATAGAAAATAATGGGTGTAAAGTATGTATTCTTTTATTTGGGTTGGTACCAAAGTTAATGGCAATTAGAACTATCTAATACATCCAATTCTTCGCTTTTTCACTGGATCTTATCTCTATATCAGTGTCAAGGCAGGAACACTCATAGAAAGGTGAGCTCCAATGATTCCGAAAGTGCTCATCAATCAAAAAATATATATGAAGTGTGAAGAATTGGCTGTTATTTGATAACTCTAATAGGTGTAAAGTATTATTTATGTTCAATAATATATTTTGAAAGGTCGATTTTGGGAAGTTCCTTGGAAGACTGGGAAGTAGCTCAGAAGGCTGAGTGACATCTTCATCTCATGTAGCCTAGAGCCAAGATTAGTCAGCTTGCTCTTTCTCCTGATAGTACCTTTTATTTATTTATTTATTTATTTATTTATTTTTTTTGCTGGGTTAGCCTCCCTTGCAACCACTAAGGGTCATTGGAGGGAGGGGCTATCTACAGGTTGCCACCCCATTCTAAACACCCATGGCTCAGGACAAGCTTCTATATTATAAATAAAAGATTGACCTGGGCGGGATTTGAACCCGCGGCATCGGGATTGCGAGACCCGTACGGATCCCCTGAGCTATCCTGGCGCCCCCCTTTTATTTTCAAAGGTCACTTTAGTCATTATTCCTATTTCTTTTCATTTTTAATAAAACCAAGAACATGGAAGTTATGTTCACGCATTTCCTGCATCAAGAAATTTTTAAATTATGGCATACAACAATATAAATTTGGGTAAAATGCCCAAAATACTATATACTTAATAAAAAGAAAAATGTCACACTAAATTCATGTGAGTTTTACATATAATTATTAATAACTAGGGATTAGAAAGGTGAATCATTCAACATTTGATGTTACCTCCTTGCAACCACATAAGGTATGGAGTGAGGGTTACTTAGAGGTAGCTAACTGATTTTAAACATCGAAGACACTTTCTCTCTGTCTGTCTGTCTGTTTGTGTGTGTGTGTGTGTGTGTTTGTGTGCTTGCAAGCTCAAGCACACGAGCCTCTGGGTGTGTGTGCATGTGCGCGTGCGTGTTCGTGCGTGCATGCGCGCCTGCGCGTGTGTGTGTGTATTGCCAAGGAAACCTAGCAACTAAACTGGCAGAATTAGGAGTAAAAAATAGAAGAAAAAGTCAGGTAAGTCCCATTCTTTCTATATTTTTCTGAATTACAGGGTAAATCGGTGAGTTAGATGTATAGAATACTTTACCACACTTAGAGGAGAAGCATTTAATTTTGGGACTTAAAAGATTTTTCCCCTCTTTTTAAGAAAAACAAGGTCCAGAATAAAGAAATTATTATTATTATACGATGACTGCAATCAGCTCATAAATATATTTTTTCCCTGATAATACCTTAGGGCAAAATATTGGAGTTTAAATAATAAAATAAAAATTATGAGGAGACTACATTGGCCTCTTGGAATATCTAAGGTTTCATAATATAATAAACAGGGTCAAAATAAAAAACATTTTATAATCAAAAACAGCTTAAGTAAGAAAAGGAGATTACTTACAATTCTTGAGTTCACAACAGAGCCAAGGTCTGGAGCTTGATACACTTTTCCAGCGATTATATAATAATCAGCGATTGGAGTAGTTTGTTGTGGACTGTACCGCTGTTGTTTCCTGATAACGTAGAGTATAGGCTCCTGTACATGAATCAAGGCATATTCAATCCCAGTCATATTCCTAAAAGAATATAGCAAATTTTAAATTTACAGACAATAATAATAACAGATGATCCAAAACATTTTAAAAATTCACAGAGAATTTTAAATAAGCTGTCCAAAAGTGTTTCTCGTTCTGTTAGAAAAAGAAGCAAATCATTTTTTGAATGATGAAAGAAGGCTACATAAAATTGATGTCAAGATATGAATAGCAGTTTTGGTATCCTCAATTCTCCTAATTATCTCAGCTATTTTATAATCGTATTTCTTTTGAATTAAAAAAAAAGTCTTATTTTAAAATTTAATTATTAGAATTAGGTTTCCATGAATATCAGACAAACTTAACCCATTATGAAATAATATGGTATTACTTAAGTAGAAAATTTTCAAAGTAATTTTCTATAGAGAACTTATAAATTAATGATAAATTATGCTTTACATAAAATTAGAAATAAATTTTCAACTGTTTTATAGAGTATGAGTTATCACAATTTCAAATAATGGATATACAAATTCCAGTCTTATCTGTGTTTGCTATAATTAAAAACCTGGAAGTTTCTAAAGCTCAAATTTTCTGCAACAACAAATTAAAGTTACATCATTTATAATAAAACTTGCAGAAGAGTACCTTAAGAGTCAATACTGTAAATGAATTTGGTCATTGTTTGAGTACCTTTCAACAGCGGTTAGGGTGTTAGATCGATTCACAATCCTCTCCTCAATAGCATGCTTTAACGTATTTCTCTTTACATATTCTAGAATTTCATTACCCCAACTTGGAATACACTCACACTCCTGCCCAGAGATATTGCTTCTACTATTACTATTTTAGAGATCCATATTCTAGCACCCATCCTCCCTGTCTCTATTATCCTTTAACTATCCATGATATATTCATTTCATCCATCCTTTCCTTTACCTCAGAACTATTCTCTTCTCAGTGGATTGTAAACCTACAAAATGAAGGAGTTTGGGGACATGATGGTCTGCTACTAGACTATTTTTTTCAGTGCTTCTGTTTCAAATGACACAGAGGATTCCTTAGGAACACCCAATGCTAAGTGGAACCATTCTGTATTAAATGAGAAAAATGATGTGCTGATGACATATTACATATGATGACATGGTGCATCAGCACATAATTTTTGACAGTAAATCAAGGATGTATATCCCCCCCTCCCCCGAAACTATGGCTACTAGTAGTAGCACTAATAATTTTTTCCCACAAAAATTTATTAACTAAGTTTAAGTTGCCAGTAACTAAACCAGGAGAGATTTCAGACATATCATCTATTCTTGAATTTTCTAAATATAATATAGTAAAAATGTGGGAACAAGGCAAAAAATAATAATAATAATAATAATCAGTCAAATAAATCACTTAAAAGAAATATCTTATTTAAACTTAAGCAAATTATGAAATACANAGGTCAGCACGCTAGGCCCGGATAGCAAGAGATCCAGGTTCGATTCCTGGCGAGGACGGATAGATTTTTTTATTCTGTTCCCTCTCATGAATTATTTAAAAACTACACACACATATACATGTTCTTCTGCCATCTCTCTGATTCAATATAATATTTTTTAGGGCTTGGCATCTTTAAAAAAAACACATACACTCATACATCGAGAGAGAGAGAGAGAGAGAGTGAGAGATATATAACACGTTTGAAAGGAGAGGTCTAGAAAAACCAATTTCTCATTGACAAAACTATAGACTACCAATAGAAAATAAATTGGATCGAGATATTAAAAAAAATAATTAAATTAAGTGTGGTTAGACGTTTTAAGTCTATTCGTACTTATTTCTAATAAACAGTGCCTAATAATAACTAACTAGTTTTATTTATTTAAAGAATCTAATATGGTATTAAATAATTTATTTTTAAAATTCGAACAATATGCAAACGAAAATGTAATATAAAGTATGTTTCAAAAAGCGAAATACCATTATTCCACGGACACTTCATCAACAAGTAAAGACTGTTCGGTAACTCTCTCTTTGTAAAGATTGTTGAATATTTTTCTTTTGTAGCCATTCCTTGCAGTATTACCATACTTTCATTCCTGCAGGAAAGTGAAAATAAAAATAGGTTTTAATTTTTTTTTTAATAAATAAATAAAGAGAAATTATTCAAAAGACAGCATGAGACATGCAACATCACATGATATATTTACAGGAAGATGTAAATTCCTTCAAGGTATTGATCATCATGTCAGATAGTTGTCTGAAACTCTTCTACAGACCAGTTGTGAAGTTTATTTTTCTTTATTTCCTCTTGTACAACTCAAATCCTGCAGGCCTCCTTAGCCTCTCATTACCATAATAATAATAATAATCAGTCAAATAAATCACTTAAAAGAAATATCTTATTTAAACTTAAGCAAATTATGAAATACAATTTTTGACATGCAAAGTTGAGTATTTAAAACATTATAATAGAATGCTCTTTGGATGTAATCATTAAATTCTGGTTCATTACTCAAATCTACAAAAATATCCTCAGAATAGTTATAAAGCTACTAACAAATATTAAAACATTAACTTCTAACGTTAAAAATAAAAATGTTAGTTTAACACAACACAATAAACATGACACACAAATACTTACATTAATTGGTCCAGATTCAAACGTTGCATTTTGATAATTTCATTATTGCAAGTTCGGTCATAAAATGGATTACTTCTCTCTGAGAAGTAATCCATTACATTTGCTTGATTTAATATTGGAATCCATGCACTATCATGCCATGATATTGATAAAGGATTTTCTGAAAAACAGAATAAGAAAGATCATGGTAGAAATTTAAAAAATCATTGAGATTAAATCATAAAATAAAGAAAGAATGAACCTTACCTCCTGGTAGACAAGGTACTCTTCCAGGCATCATTTCTTTGATTAGAACTTAATAGCAAGTATTAACTTTAACTTAATAAACCATTATAATGGTTAGAAATTAAAAGTGTATCGAAATAAATATTTATAAAAGTTTACCTATGAAGGGTAAATTTAAATCAATTAAAAATACTAAAAAAAACTATCTAACTAACTATTATTCTGTAAGATGTAAATAAAATACGGTACTTATACTTCTAGTAACCTTCTTCGAAAGTAAAAACAAATCAACAACTATCCTATAATCTACTTAATCAACCAGTAATGAATCTTTCAAACTTAGAAGAACAAACTCTAACAGGCGTGACGTCATAGACGAGTAAATTTTATGATAATTTTTAAATTCAACAAATTTGGCTCTCTTGAGATCTCATTGCCAATGCCTTAATTAACTAAAGTAAACCAATGGTTTTTATATATCTTAAATGGTCATCAATATATCTTTCACGTGTGTTATTAATGTCCTTTACATTAAAGCTACCTTGCTGATAGAGAAAAACTTCGCTATTTTCTTAAAAGAAATTCCGTTTGACTCCTCTCATGGTTGTCAATAAAGTCTTCAAAGTTCTATCATAATTTTATTTTGTAATTTTATTAATTGGACCTTGGATGACACCGAAGTAACAAGAACACAGGAGATGATGTCAGTTGCCTGTTTGATTCACACTTTCTTCAAAATAAAGTATCGCTTCCTTAATTTAACTTCATTAATTTCATTTAAAATAAAAAGATTTATTTTTCCTCACTTTATTGTAATTTTATGCTAAAAAAATATCTCTAAACTCAACTAAAAGAATATGTGATGGATATGTAATGTGAATGAATACCCACCGGACAACCCTAATTAATATCCATGATTCTTTTTAGACATTTTCATTACCCATAGGATTTCATGGAAAATAGCTTTCTGTCTTATTATACTTCTCAAAGTGCTTCTAGAATTTTTGAAAAAAAAAAAAAAAAAATTTAGTATCTAAGCTTATTTCAATAAAATATTGCATGAATATGTTAATAACTGAATTCGGTGGAGGGAATGGTGGGATGGGGTTGGGAGATGAACGATACTTAAAATCGCTAATATTTTCATTATTGTTAAATTTGAGAAGAATTTTTTGAACATAATAACTATAAATTATAACTTTCATATATTTATATTTACATCCAAACTATTTTTTTTTAAATGGAAACTCATATTTAGGGAGGTATTTGAGAACGTAATTTATCTTATTTATTTCCATTTTAAATGAAAAATAGGAAATCTGTTAGCTTTGGTTTGACGGAATCTGCCATTACTGTAAAATGTTTTTTAAGTTTACAGATTTTGCGATGTACAGTTAAAAAAACACGGAATTTTTGTAGTTCTAATCAATCATGATTGGAGATCAATTATAAATTTGTTGTTTTTAAAAAGCAATATTTTCCAAAATCTCACCTTTGACATCTTTGGATTCAAATAGAACTTTCCTGGAAGGTAATATTACAGTTATGTTTTTCTGTCACTAATTGTAATTGTTTTTATGACTATATGATATTTGTTCTTTCCTTAACTTTTTAATTATTTGAAAATGGTGAGTTTAATTATTTATTATTTTATTAGTCTATGTTAATTATTTATCACTATTAGCCTATTTTAGATTTAAATATTTTAATATCTTGTTTGAATTTCAGGCTCATCATTTTAAAGAAGAAGATATTGATGGTAATTTTTGACTTTATATTTTATTGGTTTCCTTTGACTATCATTTTATGAATTGAATTTTCCTTGCAGAATTTCGTGAGTGTTTTTTTCTTTTTGCTCGCAATGGACAAATTAGGACTCTAGATGAGCTGACAGTGATTATGAGATCTCTTGGCATGAGCCCCACAATAGCTGAATTAAAGGGCTACTTAAAGGAAAAAGGTATAGTACTTTTTGGATGTTTTGTTCTGTCAAGTTCAATTTGTCAATAAATATATTCAATGGCTGACAAGGTTCTTAGGTTTATTTAAGCCAAATTAATTTTTTTCTTTTTGCCACTTTAAACCAAAATTTTATTCTCAGTCAGTTTCTGTAATTTTTTATTTACTTGTTTAAAAAAAAAATTATATATTTACACATTAACACTTGTCTAATCACTTGAAATACTTTTTTGAGTGTTAATAAGAAGATTAGAAAAATATTCTTATTGTTGTTGAGTAGTCACTCTCTCTCCCCTCTCTCTCTCTCTCTCTCTTTGTGTGTGATCATTAATGCCTGATTAATAATATCCGTATAAAATGTACTTTTTATAAATTTAAAATAAAACATAAAAGTTCTTATCACTACACTTTCTTGTAATTGATTTGCTTATCTTTTATTTAATTAAAAAATATTTTTTAAACGTCCAAAGTATAATGTAGATTTTTTATTTATTTAAAAAAATGTAATTTAATGCATTTTGTACTTTAGAGCATATCTAGGTGTATGTTTTAAAAAAGAAAAGAAAAATACTGACAAGCTTTACTTACTGTTTGCCTTCTAGCTATCTTAGTCATTGTCATCAGAAATCAGTCATCGGACTATTCCATACAGTGCCAAATTAAGATAGCCTTCACAAACTCACAGAAAGTTTTCTGTTGTTTGGCAAACCTAGTAGTGTGATCTGCTGTATAACATCGAATATAATCTAGAATTGTTTCTATAAGATGATATTAATGAATATGTCATGATTTCTCATTATTAAAACAAGTTATTTTTTCCCTATATCAACTTTTAGTAGAGATTAATTTTTAAATAGAAAATAATACCAGTATGAACTAAAATCTTTCTACTTCCAAGTTTTTCGGGAGCCTCTACACCTTACCTATACCTTGAAAAAGTTTTTGATTAGAAACTAAAAGAAAATGCATGAATAATGACATTTAATTTTCATTGTTGTTATTTAAATTATTTACATTACATTTTGAAGAATTTTATGTTTTTTCAAGTTGAGATCATTAGTTTATGAAAAAAGCTTTCTCAACATTGATATATCCAAGTTTCCCACAATTCCTTTATTTATTAAAGTTGATTGCTTACAAGATTAATAATCTTTATCTTCATAGCTCAGGAATTATTGGAGTAACAGAGAGGCTGAAGTTATATCCAAGAAGGGGGCTGGGGAGATTTATTAAAGGCTAAATCTTGGACTCTCACTCTTATTGACCTACCCAATGATTATAGAAAATCAAAGTTGTGGGTTTGTTTCCCACTTTCCCCATTGATATGAGAAAAGTTCTGATAACTGTTAGGATATAATATAATTAATTATGAAAATAGGAATAATTTTAGAACAATAAATGCAGTTTATGAAATAATATAATTATGAAAATAGGCCCTTTTTTAAGTTAAAAAATCCAGGCACTATAAATCATTCCAACTTTCATAAATAGAAAAGGTGTGTTGTGCATGAACTGCACAAACTAATCAAATTTGATAAAACGGTAATTTTTAACTTTTTTTTTTTTTACACAAGACAGTTCTGCACTCTGAGATGTGACCATAAACCTCCCTTAGAGATCTCTTTAGACATACTATCGCCCTGATGATGACTTACAGGTTAAGTCAAAGCGTCAGCAATAATAAAATAATTAACCAATAATTTTGAAGTATTTTCTTTTTCTGGTCCTGGTAGAAACCCTAATTTATTTCTCCAGCATAATACTCGATGGCCAACAAACCTCCAACCATTAGCTGTGTAGACTTTACTGTATTATGTAGACTTGCAGACTTATTTATTACTGAAATTTGCCTTCATCAATAAACAGACCTGGGTTGAGTTTCATTACTCTAAATTAAATATGCCCACTAAATAAATAAAAAAAAAAATTGTTATTATTTATATAGTTACCTAAAAAAAAAGTTTTTACTTCAAATTGACATTGCAGGTAATCCCCTATCCTACAGGTTCGTTTTGTTCAATTTTTTTTAACAAACACAAAAATTGTTTTGTTTTGAAAAAAAAAAACTTTTTTTTAAAAGTAATTTTCATAGATGGCACTCATTTATTTTGAAATTTTCACAAATTAAATTACATAAATAATGAGAAATAGAACAAAATAAAAGAAAATTTTTTATTCTATGTGTTTGGACTAATTAAACTACACAAAAGAAGATTTAAAAAAAATCAGACTATATAAAAAGTCCTAAATATAAATTGTCTAAATTTTTAAAATCTGCATGATGTAAAAAAAAAACTCAGTAAATTGATCTATTTATTTATTAGAGGGAATCCTCCGGTGAAGGCTGTTGATTCAGCTGTAGATTTTCAAAAGCCAATGGAATAACTGTAAAAGCATAAATCATCTTAAATTGTTTTTTGTAGGTGGTAAAATGTCCTTTCCTGATTTTCTTAAAGTCATGCATTCTCATTCACGGGTGGAAGTATTGCCAAAGGAAATAGTTGATGCTTTTCGAGCAGGAGATCCACAGAAGAAAGGAACTGTTCCAGCTGCTCACTTGAAACATATGTTGCTCCATTGGGGTGAACAACTTAGTGCAAAAGAAGGTATGTATTTTTTTGTATATATTTCTTCTTCTTAAGGATGGGTTAAATCTAGTTCATTAATTATATCTATCAATTCATATTTATATTTGATTATTTTTGTTAGTTTACTTAACTTTAAAAAAAAATGTTACTCTCCCTTTCAACCCACTTTGGGTCATGGAGGGTGGGGCTATGTATAGGATACTATTCCATTCTCAACATCCATGGCTCAGGACAAGCTTTTATTTATCGATAAAAGTTGCCCAGGATGGGATTTGAACCTACTGCACCAGTATTATTCCCATTCAATCATGAATGGTACACAATTAGGGTTGGGTGTTCCATAGGAGCACACCAAGAATCCTAAAGGTCGTAATGACTTATTAATGTTTGTAATAAACAGAAGCAGTGAAAGAAAGAAAAACTTGCTGAGTACTGTGTTAGCACTGAACTTTGGGCCTATGGCTCAGGTGTCCAGTACCTTAACCTGACTACTGTGCTCCATACATAACCTCTACCCAACTTAACTTTACCAAGATATTACAAATTAAGTTAAATAGCTCATTTTGTAAAAAAAAAAAAAAAAAAAAAAAAAAAACCATGTCTCAGAGAGTTTAACTCACAATACTACTTTAGTTTAAAAAATGATATTAGTTGTGGTATGCAATCCAACATTAAATTTTATACAAGTAATGCGAAGGGAGCGAGAAAAAAAATCTTACTACCTATGCCGGGACTCGAACCCGAGTCTCTTGCTTTCTGGATAAGTATGCTGCAGTGTGCAGTGGTCAGCATACTTACCCAGAAAGCAGGAGACCTGGGTTCGAGTCCCGGCATAGGTAGTAAGATTTTTTTTTTTTTTCTCCCTTTGCATTTCTTGTATCCTACTTTAGTTTAGTTTACTACTTTACTATTGCTTTACTTTACCTTCTATTTTATTTATTACTTTATTTTTTTATCATAAAAATTAATATTCAATATTCTGAGGTGAAGAATCATAATTTAGTATAAGTTTATTTACAAAACAAGATGAGTTACTCTTCAAAACAAAATTTTACAGAAACAGCAGTTTGTCTTTAATTTTGTCATAAGGCTCTAGACATTTGTTTTTATTTATGATTGAGGGTGACATTTTCTTATGTACCATCAAACATATTTTATTTAAAAACAGTGTAAATCGGTATATATTATTAAAATAATTATTCAAGTATTAGTTTTGAAAACTAGTAAAATTGTTGGGTTAGGAGGGTAGATATTAGGATTTATTATTATTAAGATAAAAGGAGAAGATAACACTTTCCTTATAAATATATTTGGTTATAAACATGTATATTATCTTCATTAAGTTATTAATATAATTAAATTTTTGTCTAACACTTGTGTGTTTGAGTAAACTATTTAAATTTTTGCAGTTGAACAGATATTCAGGGAAGCTAATGTTACTCCTGGGTCTAATGTCAATTATGAAGATTTTGTGAAGATTGCTTGTGCTCCAGTTCCTGATTATTACTGACTGTTTTTACATTCCAAGAATATATATATATATATNTTTTTTTTTTTTTAAATACGGGTTAAGGGATCATTTTGAGACATTAAGATATATTTATAACTTTAAATATTATTGGTATTAAATACTAACATATTAGCAGTATTGAAAATACTGTTTATCAATAAAAATTATTTTATTAGTTATCTGTGTTATTATTATGAATCCTTTATCAAATAAGTACTAATAGTCTTGTATTTTATGTCTTCTGAATAACACTAATGAACTTTGAAAATTTATCATCGTTTTACTTTTCTTTTCTTTTTTTTTTAGAGTAATATCTGTGTAAAACATTCCCAAGATTCAAAACTATTCAAATATTTCTGCAAAAACTTCAAATTTTTATTACTATCACCCACGTCAGTGAAGAATTTTGTTAAAGTTATTTGTTGTAAGCTTTAATAGAAGGCTATATTTTCTTGCATTTTGACTGTTGATGTTATCTTTGTTTTTAATTATTGATAAAAATAAATGAATTAATTACATGTAGGTAATTTTTTGGGGTTTGGTCGAGGTTGATAAAAAAAACAAAAAAAAAACACTATTTAAAAAATATATTATTAAAAAAATTTTCTTTTATGAACCTAGACCGAACCCAACAAATTCTCAACTAATAATTTATATGTTAAAAAAACTATCAATTTGCATTAATTACAATTCCAAAGCTGATTGATTAACTACTTAATTTCTTTTAAATTAGCTAGGAATAATTTATTATATTCTGGCTTCATTTCTTGGGGAGACTGAGATTTGAGATTGCCAGATATAGCTCATATAAAATTAGATTAAGCTTAAAATCTGTCAGTCAAAATTAATTTAATTATTTTAATCAGTAATTAATTAATTTGCAGATCACTTGCCTTGAAGATAATTTTTTTCCTAATCTGAAAGTATTTTTTATGCATTTTATATCTTTTAAATACAATTTTATTTAATGTTTGACTAAGGAGTTTATTGGCATATCTATTCAATTAAATATGTCTAACAATGATCTCAGTAATTAAAAAGAAAGTAATATAAATAAATAATTAAATGTGTGTTCTAACTCTTTCCTGAGCATTCTCATACTTAAGAAGCCAACTACTTAATTTCTCTTGATAAATTTCTTAATGATTTTCAGCAGGCTTATCTGTCTCTGAAAGAAGAACTAGCAGAGAATTAGAATGCAGTTTTCCTAATGGACTTATGAAGGCTCTGCTAATTCTTCCTAGAGTTTCTAAAATGCTAATAAGATTGGGAGTATTACAATGAGTCGGAACTATAATTAATTATGGTGAAGACATCTGTCTTCATTATGATTAATTATGGTAAGGCATTCGTCTTGGAAGTTTCTAGACCCTAAAGCCATGATCTGGCTCAATTTGACAATGGTAAAAGCTATAATTTGGGCATTCACCTATTCAGAGATGACCATCAGTATCTCAGCTTGATTGCTAGAACACTTCCAGCTCTGTCAAGTGCTTAAAAATTATTCAGAATCCCCCATTATCTAAAAATAATAATGAAAATGTAAAGATTTTTTTCTGCTGTCATCTAAAATATTTTGCATAATTTATTCTTTTGAGATCGAGGCATGCCTTACACATATCTTTTTTTGTGTGTTGTTAATAAATATAAATCTTTAATAAAATTTTTATCCCTCCATACACCATTATCGCTCTGATAATGACTTACATGTTAAATCAAAATGTTGGCAATAATAAAATAATTACTTAATAAGTTTGGAGTATTTTATCTTTTACATCCAGGCTGAAACCCTGAATAAGGGTAATCAGGGTTTCGACACCCTGATAAGGGTAATGTCGCATAAGTGACATTACCTTCTCCTTCCATTTTCAATTTCATTATTTATTATTATACGACAATGTCTTTATTTATCTTTTTTTTTTAGTGTTTTAAGTACAGGTTGGAAAATAGCTCAGTGGAACCTATTTTGATAAGATCTATGAAAATTAGTAAATTTAACCAGCACCCAAAGATTATCTACATTTTTATATTCTTAAAATTTTAATCCATGAATTTGCTGATCATATTTATTTTTTAGGCATGCAAATACTGATATCTACCATTGATTATTAACTGAATGTTGAGAGCAAGAAGAAGGATAAGTTGTGACAAGTTAGCAGGATACAACATATTTAAGCTGAAGAATCCCAATGAAAAATTAAATTAAAAATGAATCTTGAGCATTTGCTTCTAGTTTCTATGAAGAGTATTGATGGAAAATAGAAGAAATCCCAGAGTTTGATCACCACATCAGTTGGTACAGATCTTGGAGTAGAAAGAGATTGGAGACACTAACCCTGACAATAACTATAAACTTATAAATGAGATAAATAATGATGCTTATAGGAGCATGGTGAAGATAAGGTAGTTAAGAACTCATTTGAAAAATGCAGAATATAGAAGAGAGTCACAACTACAATGAAGAAAAAAGCTCCAGATGAAATAGGGGATTTCGGAATACATAGAGGTGTCTTTTGTCGGAAAGAGTTGTAGAAGGTTCTTCCAATATGTCAATGAAGAAAGAAAACCAGAGAATGGTTCACAGATTACAGAAAAGCAAGGAAAACTGAAACGATAGGCTGACAATTTTCTTGAATGAAGTCTTCCTATTTGTCTACTAAGTCTTTCTACTCTACTCATCTATGCACTCTACTTGTCTTTCTAGTCATCTAGTCGTCTTTCTAAGAATGTCTTGATATTCTTGTATCAGGGAGAGGAGGAAAATGTTGTGATGGTTGAGAATTGCCCCATTTGCTAAAAAGGGGAGGTTATGAACTGGAAACCCAACAAGTGACCAGATTTTCACCCTGCGTCTAATCCTGGATAAAATAGTTTATTACTGTATCGTTGAACATTATTCGCAGATTTACATTCACAGGTTTTGTTAGCCCAAACAAAATATGCATGAGGCTTCCCGTGCTTCTTTAAGGCCATGCACGAAATGAAGATTCTTCAGATACTGGTAAGGCTGACGACGGAAGGAAACCAATATGTAAGGACAAGCTTCTATATTATAAATAAAAGATTGACCTGGGCGGGATTTGAACCCGCGGCGTCAGGATTGCGAGACCCGTACGGATCCCCTGAGCTAGCCTGGCGCCCCTAAGGACTGTTTGTAGTGTTTAAAACACGCCCCCCCCCCAAAAAAAAAAAAAAAATTGCGGGCGAGAGTATAGTTCTACGGGGATCAGTACATAAGATTTTCTATTAACGGCCATCTTGAGCCTGTCTAGACATTGAAAGATGAACCATTTCTATTTCTAACAAAATTCCAATTATTATTTTAAAGCTATTTTATGATCTTCTTATAATCTTGGTAACAATTTCTCTACTATATTTACTAATAATAATACTTCTTGCTATAAATTGTTAAAATTTTCTTTTTTAATCAAATCCACTTATTTTGGTTTAAGTTTTTTTTAATTCACTAACCACGCATGAAAAGTGGCCAGATAGTTAATTTATTTTAAAATATTAATACCATATACTTAAACAGGAGTCTAAACAATTACAAAATTGCTATCCGTTTTGTGAGATAGATACGACCTACTATCTAGTACAACGTAGGGTACGAAGGCATTTTCATTCATTTAAAAAAGGAAAAACAATCTAAAATTTTTATAATCAACCAAGGTTAGTTTGTGGACTTAGCATTCACTCTTGATTTCCCATAAAATAAATATTTCCCCAAGTATTGAAATCAATTGTATCCGATATTTTCTGTTCCTGTTAGAGAGTAAACCACTAAAAAAATATATATTTATTTATTCATGAGATTGTTTTGGTCAGGCATTTTCAAATTATGTCTCTATGGTGTGAAGAAAATGAAAGTCCAATATGGGGTAGTCAATGAAATCTTATCGGTGACCGAAAGAATGAATCAAGACAATATATCTTCGGCGGCCTGTAAATTTTTGATTTTGACAGATAAAGTGACAGGAAACACAATAGGTTCAGTATAGTGTAGTTTAGTATACATTCATCCAATTATTCAGGCCATAACATTTGGTTTATTGGGCAGTAAATTCAGGTTTCACTTTTGTCGGTGGGACAATTGTAGGTACCGTCTTCCATGAGAGTGTAGCAAATGGGTCAACTTTCGTTTGTTTTTCATGTTCTGACTGCGCAGGCCTTGGTCCTAGTAACAAATCTAGGTAGCAGGGGAGATATATGACACTCAGGGTACTTACACAGCGAAAGTGTGGCATTCAGAAAGTAGTTCTCAACTGTACAGTGAGTTGCACGTCTCATTTTGCAGTTTTAAATAAGTCCATTAGGTAGGATATGCGTAAATTAAACGAATTTCCCACGTGTTATGAAAGATGGACATGCATAAGATTAACTGTCTAATGGAAATAACAGTATGGCCAAATAAATATGCATTTAAATAGGGTTAAATTTGAAAATACTCATTAATAATTAACTTTTACTTGGATTCACCATTAAACGAAAATTTGACTAACATTGATTTATCACAATGGCAGTGACATTATCGCTTTGAACAAACAAACGTCATTGTAAAACTATAAGTAAAACATTTGAGTAAAATATATTTAAAATCCGACTTGAGGTTTACTTGTACAGAAACTATAACGGTAAATAATGCACTACTGGGCGTAATTTTTTAAACCGTAAGTGACATCTAGCATGCAATTGTGATTCCAATAAACTTTTTAGCGAATTCCTAGGACAAGCACTCTCGACAGATTTAAAAAAAATGTATTTCTTATTTTCTTCGATTCTGTCTACTAGATACTAAAAATACAAGTCACTAAAATGTTAGTGCGTGAATGTGTGTGTGTTTGTCTAAGGTCTACCGGTAGCAGTTTTCAGAGTTTCAGAATGAAATTCATTATATGCAAAACATATATACAGCTGATAAATGCAAAACGAAAGTTTAAGTTTGTTATTGAACAAAATCGAAATTAGTGATTCCATGAAATGTCAAATTTGCTCAGCTAATACTGTTTTTCTGGTACATCATAATTTCTCAAAGACGAAATTCTCCAATTATGAATTCTTTAAGTATTTATTATTTTGAATTCATTATTTGGTGTAAGTTTTTCGGCTGTAATGGATCAGTAACAGGAAATATAGTTTTACAAGGATCTAAACGTAATTTAAGTCGTATTTAAACCATATTAATCGTCTTATTAACTTACCTATATTAAATTAGGTGATATATGGTAATTTTAAAAACACAGACAAATACTCCAAATTATACTAAGATGATTTTAGTTGGGGTTCGGTCAAGGGGTTCAGTCATGGAAATGTGAACTTAGGGACAGGACTTCCTCTCTCATCTTCATGATTGCCCTGAAGATGGCTTACAATGTAAGCCGAAACGTTGGCAGATAATCCTTTATTAAAAATACATTTTTTTAAATTTGTGTTTTTTGGATCTACCTTGACCGAACCCCAACTAAAATCATTTAAGAATAATATCTACGGTCAACAAACTCTCCTTTTGAACTCCAAATTATAACTTGTTTGTAATTGATCATCATAAACTTGTTCATTTTTTGGCTTCCTATCACAGCGAGAATCTTATAACACAGTATATAGACCAAATTATATCTTGTTTGTATATAATTCACTATTGAATTAAATATTAAAATTAATTAAACAGAAAGTAGTATTTGAAAGGTAATTTTACTTTTCAAATCCAGAAATACTGTTATTTTATGCGAATTCTCTTCGTGCAAGGCAAGCCGTAAGTGCCTGTTGAAATGCTAGTTAGCAGGGATGACTAGGGATGCAGGTATGTTTGGGTACTATTGCCGAAAAAGAGATGTTCCACTCATGGAAACCATGGGAAGAGAGGACTATTCACTCACTTGTCCGTCTTCTGGAAAAAAGGGCTTACAAGTTCGCACTGACAGAAGCCTTCGCTTGCCTTAGTTGAAAGGCTGTTATTTTGTCCGCGGTAGCTGGAAATGGGCTATACACCACACAAAAAAGAAGTAATGACTCGAGTTGTCACAGAAGACCAACATTAAAAGTTCAACACTTTAAATTTAAAATTAAATGAATTACCTCTTTATGTATTGCTGTAATGTAATCCAAATGGTATTTTGTATATTACATTTTTGTAATGCAGTAAATTCTTAAGCACCAGTTAGTATTTAAATTGAATTTTAGGAAAACTCAATTATTAATACTAGATGTTTTTTTGTTGGGGTTCGGTGAAGGTAGTTCCAAAAAATAAACATTTTAAAAATGTTATTATTCAAAATCAAATAAAATGTATTTTTTAATAAAGGATTATCTGCCAACGTTTCGGCTTAAATTGTAAGCCATCTTCAGGGCTATCATGAAGGCGAGAGGGGACCATCGTGCTCCTAAGATCACATTTTCATGGTTGGCAATTTTTTTAAATTTGTATTTTTTGGATCTACCTTGACCGAACCCTAACAAAAAAAAAACATCTAATAATATATCTACGGTCAAAAAACTCTCCATCTGCTAAATTATTAATATGTCATTGAATTAGCAGATTTTCTTCATGGAAATCAAACTGTTTATTAGGGTACCTTGTCGGGATTTTTTTTTTTTAATTCGAAAGATCTTCTCCATCCTCAATTTGAGATTATTTACGATGCTGCCCTTTCCAAATTTTATAAACAATTTTTGTTATCTGGTCAGTCATCGACCCGCTTCCGAAAAAACTACCACAACGAATGTGTGTATGACTGTGCTGAGTAGGTTTGATCTCTGAGGTATGGCTAGGCACACATACATTTAAGCATCCGTCGGTTCCATAAATCAAATCTGAAATATAAATAAATAAATATATATTTGTTTTATTAGATGATTTTTGTTGGATTTCGGTCAAGGTAGATGCAAAAAAAAAAAAAAATACAAATTTAAAAAAAGGTGTATTTTTTTTAAAAGATTATCTGACAACGTTACGGCCTACATTGTAAGCCATCTTCAGGGCTGTAAAAAATACAATGTCATGAGAATAAAATATTGTCAATAATTATTGTATTCTCATGACATTGTATTTCTACAGCCCTGAAGATGGATTATAATGAAACGTTGACAGATAATCTTTTAAAAAAATACCTTTTCTTAAATTTGTATTTTTTTGGATCTACCTTGACCAAACCCCAACTAAAATCGTCTAATAATAATATCTACGGTAAAAAAAAAACTCTCCTTTTGAATATATATTTGTGTATAAATATGACAAAAAAAAACTTTTCAAAGTAGAATATCTAGTTGCAAAAAGCTGTAGAGGGACAAACTGCCTTAGGATTCAAGAGGAACGGAACGAGGTTCAAGCAGGTGGCTATTGTCGGCAAGCAGCAGTAAGTGCCATAATTCATGCCGTGTTTCCACTCGTTACCTAGTTTTTTCTCGCCCGAAACTGCGGTACGTTTCAGCGTCCTGGGACTAGGTCAATATTCCCCACTCTGGAAACAAAAGTGTGCACTCCGACGAAAGTTTGACCTATTTGCACCGCATTCGGGGAAGGTCATGGAGGCCTTTAGTAGCACTGCCATCAACAGTGAAATTACTGCCCACTGCAAAAACAAACATCTGCCACACAACAGTTGCCTTCTTTTTTCTGTATTTACTTGCCAATATTTAAAAAATAAAATGAAATATATTAGACCTTTTAAGCAAATTAACATTTCTCAATTTTACTTGAGAATTAATAATAGAATATGCTTATAAGGATTATGGATACGGTAAAAATTTTAATGGTCCATTGAACTTAGGGACAGGACTTCCTCTCTCATCTTCATGATTGCCCTGAAGATGGCTTACAATGTAAGCCGAAACGTTGGCAGATAATCCTTTATTAAAAATACATTTTTTTAAATTTGTGTTTTTTGGATCTACCTTGACCGAACCCCAACTAAAATCATCTTAGAATAATATCTACGGTCAACAAACTTTCCTTCTCAATGTTCAAAAGGAAAAATAGTATTAGTGAAAAAACCTTAATTATTAACCTCATGGAAATGTGAACTTAGGGACAGGACGTCCTCT
>KZ807572.1:143638-159085 GCA_000696205.2 Oncopeltus fasciatus
AGAAAGACAACAAAAGAGAATATATATATAACTATTAACAGACAATATTTTCAGGTCTTATAATGTAAGATCAATGAAGATCCGTTGAAATTAAAAGCCTCAGCAAGGAACCAAGATCTACTTGAAATCTGCTAATTTATATCTTTTTTATTAATACAATGATATGGTCAAATTAAAAGTTGAAATAATCTAAAATAATATACATATATTTTTACTAATAATCAAAACAAAGAGCAATGATACTACTAAATATTATTTTCATGATCAACATTTGTTTACATTTTTAGGTTGCGGGTGTAAAAATAAACAATTAAAAATAGGGTAATAGGACTTTTATTAGGACTATGTCTATTTCATAATTCATAATTTTCAAGATTAAGTCTTGGTCATAATTTTATTCAAAAAGTGCTACTCGAATAAAATAATCGATTCATAAATTATTCTTATCGTTATAAAATGTTAACAAAAAAGTTTTCAATGACTGATGAAATGAAGACTCGACGTAGAATTATTGTTTTATAAATGTATATTTCTCCCAGTTTTTGTCTCTCTAATGTCTGCTGCCTAATTGGAGTAGCAGTTTCAACATAAATTACCAATTAAGAAAATTTCCATATTTTCCTTTAAAAAAAATATATACACATATATGTGTGTGTGTGTTTGTGTTTGTAGATGACTGTCAGGTGCATTTGAAACGCCTTAAAATAAGACTAATGTCAGAGACTGACAAATCCTTTTATTTATATACTAATTTAAAATCTTTAGATAAAAACGAGTCTTCAAAGCCAAGAGAAGATAATAAATGTTAGGAATAGAGTTAATTCTTAGGAATTAAAGAGAAATTATACGACAATAAAAACAAATATTTATTAAATTTATTATTATTATTAATATGTGTGTGTGTGTGTGTGCGTGCGTGCGTGCGTGTGTGTGTGTGTGTGTGTGTGGGAGGGGAATGAGTCCGTACACATTAGTTGCTACGGGTGGATAAACAAATATAATAAATATATCTAATAAAATTATGCATTTTATAAAACATATGATTATAGGATAGAAGGCTTAAATATTATCGAATTTCGTTGCATTTCAACAGGTTCCTAAAGATTAAAAAGCATTTTGAATTGAGTAGCTGATTAAAAGGACCATCATTAACAATGTCAGCAATGAACAACAATTAACAATGTTGTGACATTTCTAAGCGTTCTAAGGTTAACGCTCATTCATAATCAAGTTATTTTACTTTTCACATTTGTAGATTACATNATGATGAAAAAAAAATGAAGAAATACACAAATCAATCTATGAAAAAGCCTCCATAGTTTTTTTCTTTCGAGTAAAAAAAACAATACATGAATAGTATTTATTATATATTTAAAAGTTGATATGTATATCTGAAATTAAATAACTGAATAACATTATTTGAGAGTTATTTTTCGGTTGACTGAGTTGCACTGAGTATGTGACAGAAAGGAGTTAACTTTTTTTTTCAGTCTCTATAGGTAAATTATTTTAGTACTGTTTTGTAGATAATAATTTGTATTTTTTATAGTCCTGATCATGGTATGAAAATTCCATGGCAGAAAAATTGGAGTTTACACTTGTTAGACAAGTACAACAGTTGTTACTCAATTAATTACTGTTATTACTCAGTATACCTTGTAAAGTTATTGATATATTGTCTCCATTGGTTTAAAACACGCTGTAGTAGAGATTTTTTGTTACTTGATCCATTGTTTAATACAAGACATTCTTTCAAAGCAGTCAGAACGGAGGACGTATGAGCTGAACACAGAATGTACTCAACGTACCCACCATAAACACGTCAGTTTCACTTTTGTCGAAGCCTCTTGCGGCTGACATTCCCTGTAACAGTACTGTAACCTATACCGTTGCTAATGTGTGACAAACTTTCGCTTTTTGTTAGGCCTTGCTATTGAATCGCAGGTTACAGAAGCCCCTGGGCATTCATTTGTCTTCTCGGACAACTTGGGCGGTTTTTGTTTCTGTCACCTTCTGTAATTCTTTCTTGTTAAAAAGCATTGTGGAAAGCTACCAAGCCAAGGGGGCGCCAGGATAGCTCATGGGATCCGTTCGGGATTCAAATTCAAATACAGCCTTAGGCAAGCTTTTATCGGTAAATAAAAGCTTTTCCTGAGCCATGGATGTTTAGAATGGGGTGGGAACCTGTAGATAGCCCCTCTCTCCATGATCCTTAGTAGTTAAAAGCACATACATACTTAAGATGTATAAGCTTTCCATGAACAGTAAGTCATATTGAGCGTCTACTATCGCAAGTGGTCGTTTTTATCAGCTGATTTAAGCGGGGGTAAGTTAATCTTAAAATAAGCCGATAAAAGGCGGTAGTTTTCGAAAACAGGTAAAAAATGGAAATATATAAAATTATACATGTTACATTGTTTAAGAAAAAAAAAATGATGCCATCATTAGATCATTAGGTATAGGTTTATTATTGTTAATACTTAATTTACTCTATGATTGCTATATTTGATGACGCATCTTTAAAACTAAAAATTTACGGTGAAGACATTGACTCAATGAAATATGGTCTTCATTCCCAGGAGACACGAGCGGGCCTCCGCTTTTTGAGCTCATTATACTTGGCGATAAAATTGAGACTTGATGAATATTTAAATATAATACACAAAACATTTTGACAGAGAAACTTATATGAAGTTTTATTACATAAATGGTAGAAACATCGATTTCGAAAGATTATATCTTGATGTAACTCTGTCATTGCCCAGGCATTTTGTATGATCTTCAGTTGTTTTTTAATCACCAGCAATCTGCCCCCCCCCCCCTACCCTCACCAACAAAAACAAATAATTTATTTCAAGGGTGTTCGGTGATCTTTGAGAGAAAAAAGGCAGACAAAATTCGTAGAATATAATCATGTTTTATTGACGTAACTAATCAAGGATGATTTATTGGCATTGTATTTCATCTTAATTTCCTATAATAGAACCAATTCATTTTTAAATGTCTTTTAAAATAAATAACTATTCAATACAACTATTACAAATATTTCATAGCGAAATTTAAAAAATATTTCATTGTTTAATTAATTAGTGTAGAAGGCTAACTTGAAAAGAACCGGTGAACAATGTCTTTTGTCGTTTGTCAAACTAAATGGGTTGTTTGGAGATTGAACTCTAACTAAATAGAAAGACAACAAAAGAGAATTTAATAAGTTTTATTATCATTTCCCCATTTTGTAAAGTACAGAACAACAAATTAGTTCATGCATGTCGTTCACATTCAAAGAAAAAGTACAATTTGTTGAAGTTTTTAAAAGTTTATAACCTTCATTATAATACTTGATTCCTTCATGTGTAATTATAGTATTAAAGTTATAGGTGCGATAATAGGACAATTGTATAACAGTATTATCAACAACAATTTTCCAACAAAAAAAAAATTAAAATAAAAAAAATTGCAAAATTGTGGTAAGGATTGTCACATAGGTTTATTATACTATACATAAAAACATGAGATGGGGCGTCAGGGTAGCACATGGGATTCGTCTGGGTCGTGAAATCCTAGTGCTGCGGGTTCAAATCTCATCCTAGACCGGGTTTTTCGGTAAATAAAAGCTTGTCCTGCACCATGGATGTTTAGAATGGGATTGCAACTTGTAGATAGACCCTTCTTCCATGAACCTCTATGGTTGCAAGGGAGGCAAACGCTTAATAAAAAAGTACGTTAAGTCTATGCTTGGTCTAGAAAAGATTTCACAGAAGAGATGTTTTGCTTTTGTTTCATACCAGGGGCATATTATGGAAAATACTTATATTGTTAATTTTTAAATTAATGAAAAATAGTATAATTACTGTTTTAGTATTACTGTGAAGAAATTGCAATTTTGTTTCGATAATATTTGTAAGTGGGATTTTAAAAAAAATTTCTGCCTGGATAAATTAATGATATGAAAATTTTATTTGTACTTCTTTTTTTATTCTATATCCTTGGCAAGTGCATTAAACATCCCCTTGAGAGGATATCTCACTGCTCATTGAATTATGATTAAACGTTTAGAAATTATGTAGTTTTTCTTACAATTATTTTTTATAGAATTGTAAACATGAGTAATACATAAGTAAGTAGTCTATACTTGACTATAATTTGTTTAACTAATATTGCTCTGGATAAATTACGATAATTTATTTTTTGTTGTTGTAGAGAATAAAAAAATTTGTAGAATACATTGTTTACCTAGCGTATAGCTTGTTTATACTGTACGATAAATATGTTGAGTTTCTACACTTGATCATCGCAGTTATTCATAATATACTCTTCACAATATTTCCATACGTTTGTGTTAGAAATTCAATAACGATCAAAAGTGATAACATTCATAACATGTTTACACACCAAAAATGCAAAAAAATCAACAAAAATTATTATTTTATAAGCTTCAGATTTACTTGACTATGTAATCATGTATCTTCAAAGGTCGATCTTTGTATTCTCAAAGTATATTATTATGTAATCTTTAATCTTCTTATGCACTCTTATAGTATTTAATAAAAGTGTATGAATATGTGAAGCATTAAAGATAAATCACTGAAAAAAAAGAAGAGTATTTCATTGACTATAAAAGTATCCATTGTATGACATTAACCATAGCTTGTTGCAATACAGTAGAAATTAATCTAAACACAAAGTCATAATTATCTATCTAGCGTTAAAAGCCACTACGCATTATAATATGCATTTAAATTGCGTTTATTTTTTTAAATTAGATAGCACGTGTATAGAAATATGAAGAAGACATAATAAAGATAGGTTGAAATTTCTTTCTAATTTGAAAAAAAGTAATTGGAAAATATTTAATTTATCGAACAAATCAATCAGTCTGTTATAGTTATAATTGGGAAGATGATTTATAGTAAAAAAGAAGGGGTGTGGTTATAAAAAAGCTGCGAGGCGGGTGAATCCTTGTTGTCATTGGTGGATTGACAATAAACAAGTATGGGGCTAATATAGTGGAGGGGGTTGGGGTCTTGGGTGGTGGGGGTGCCCCGCCTCCCTCATGCCGACTGCTCCCGACATCTGTCGGCAGAACTCGGAACCCTACTACTAAGAGCCGGGAGAGGAGCCTCTTGCCAGTCAGTCACCGCCTCGCCACCGGACCGCTAGGACCCATGCTGCCCCCATGGCCGGCCTAGAGATCGTCAGCCTCGTCGTGGGAGCGCTCCTCGCAGCGGCCTCCGCCACCACCGAGCCGGACTGCGACTGGGAGCGCGTGTTGAGTGTCGGCGATGAGCCGGAAGTGACAGTGTCGTTGAAGTGTAAGTTGCGTACGATTGGAAACGCGGACAGTGTACTCTCGAACCTCACCTCTGCCCAGCTGGACATGATCACCACCCTCAGGCTGGAATGTTCGGACGTGCTGTTCTTCGAGAGCGCCCTGGATGTGGACAGTTTCCTCACTCAGCTCCATAGGCTCAGAGACCTCAGGTTAGAGTTCTGTAAGATCAGACATGTCCCGCCGGGCGTGCTCTCCGCCTCTAGAGAGCTCAAACATTTGGCTGTTAGGACCCACAATACCGATTGGTCAGCTATGACCATGGAATTCCACCCTAACGCATTTAGAGGACTCACTCAGCTAAAATACCTCGACCTCTCCGATAACAATATCTGGAATTTGCCGGATGAACTTTTTTGCCCGCTCTACTCCTTGACACACCTGAACATGACGAGAAATAGATTGCAAGACGTTCTAGAATTAGGTTTTTCGGACTGGGGTGATGGCCCCACTGCCCCAGGAAAAACATGTAATGTAGGACTAGAAGAACTGAACGTTTCAATGAATGACATAGCTCTCATACCCGATAACGCATTTACTAGCCTCAGATCTCTACAGAAAATAATGTTACAAGATAATGCGATTTCGTCTATGGCTGATAGAGCTTTTGTCGGTCTTGTGTCATTACAACACTTAAATGCATCTAGTAATAAACTTGTTGCTCTTCCACCCGAATTATTTCAGTCTACCAGAGATCTACGCGAAATTTATCTCAACAATAACTCTATAAGTGTGTTGGCTCCTGGACTCTTAGAAGGACTTGATCAACTGTTAGTTTTGGATTTATCTTTTAATGAGCTTACTAGTGCCTGGGTAAATAGAGATACTTTTTCCGGATTAGTTAGACTTGTAGTCCTTAATTTGGGTCACAACCAATTGGTAAAAATTGATTCTCACGTTTTTCACGATTTGTACAGTTTGCAAATACTGAATTTGGAGCACAATGAAATTGAATGTATCTCGGAGGGCGCCTTTGTGTATCTTAGCAACCTGCATGCCCTGACGCTTTCTCACAATAAACTCTCAAACATTGAATCCTATCATTTCACTGGCCTCTACGTTCTTAATCAACTGTTTCTCGACCACAATAAGATCAGTAATGTAGACAAGAGAGCTTTCGAAAATTGTTCTAATTTACACGATTTAGGCCTCAGCGGAAATGAGTTAACAGCCATTCCAGATGGTTTGACCGAACTCAAATTTTTGAAAACTCTACACCTTGGAGAAAACCGTATTAATGATATAGTGAATTCTTCGTTTTTGGGATTAGATCAATTATACAGTCTCACCCTTATTGAAAATAATATTGCTAATATTTCAAAGGATTCTTTCTCAACGTTGCCCTCCCTACAAATTCTTAATTTAGCATATAACAAAATAGAACATGTTGACAAGGGTGCTTTTGGAACCAGCCCAACTCTTCACGCCATAAGGCTTGACGGAAACCAACTGAAGGATATAAACGGTATGTTTGTCAACTTGACAGGTTTAGTTTGGCTTAACGTATCAGATAATCAGCTTCAGTGGTTCGACTACGCCTTAATTCCTCAGAGTTTAGAATGGTTAGATATGCATAAAAATAATGTAGCTGACTTAGGAAATTATTTTGAACGTAGAGAAAATTTACAAATTAAAATGCTGGACGCAAGTTTCAATAGACTTACTGAAATAAATGAAAATTCCATACCGGATTCAGTAGAGAGTCTACTCTTAAATGACAATTTGATAAAGAAAGTAAAATCAGGGACATTTCAAAAGAAAGCCAACCTGAGCCGGGTTGTTCTTTTCGCTAACAAAATCCAGACACTAGACCTTGCAGCTCTGACACTCGAGCCCGTTCCAAATGACAAAGAGCTGCCCCAATTTTACCTCGGCAATAATCCGATCCACTGTGACTGTACTATGGAATGGCTCCAGAGGATAAACCAGCCGACTAGGCTCAGAATCCACCCGAGAGTGATGGACTTGGACTCCGTCACCTGCCATCTCACTCACAGCCGCGGAAGCCCCACAAAGCCCCTCATGGATCTTAAGACTTCTCAATTTCTTTGCCCTTATGAAACGCATTGTTTCGCACTCTGTCATTGCTGTGACTTTGATGCATGTGACTGTGAAATGACTTGTCCCGCAAATTGCACCTGCTATCACGACCACATTTGGTCGGCGAACGTAGTCGACTGCTCTAATGCAGGATATACTTCAGTCCCGACCAAAATACCTATGGATGCCACTGAAATTTATTTAGATGGAAATGATTTAGGCGAACTGGGTAGTCATGTATTTATCGGTAAGAAAAAATTAGAAGTACTTTATTTAAATAACAGTAATATAGATTCTCTACATAATAGAACCTTCAATGGAGTAACCTCTCTTCGAGTACTTCATATGGAAAACAACCATCTTCATGAACTGAGAGGATTTGAATTTGATCAACTTGAAAATTTAAATGAATTATATCTTGATCATAACGAGATTAAGCATGTTGGAAACAATACATTTAAGTCAATGAAAACCCTAGAGGTATTGAAATTGGAATCAAATCATATTAAAAACTTTAAACCGTGGGAACAATTGACTTCAGAAACATTAGCAACCGTCTCTCTTGAGGGGAATTCATGGACTTGCAATTGTGACAACTTAGGGCCGATGGAACAGTGGTTGAAAGAGAACAGTAATACGATGAACACGGACAAGTTACTCTGTGCAGATGGTAAAACTACTCTTCAGGACATGATACGGAGATGCAGCGAGAGTCGTGATTCCGCTGCAGCCACTTCGGCCGTTCACAGGAACACGTTCTACAACACCGCCATCCTAGAGGGAGATTACATACCTTTTGTTGCCGGGTGCCTCGTCGTTTTTATCATTATCCTCCTCATCACGACCCTCGGTTTTATCTTTAGGAAAGAACTGAGTCTCTGGATACACTCGAGGTACGGTGTGAGAGTTCTCAGTGGCGGCGGTCACGGCCAGGATGACCGCCTCTACGATGCTTACATGGTCTATAGCGTGAAGGACGAAGAGTTTGTGAGCCAAGTCATCGCTACCAGCCTCGAGAGGTCGGGATACTCATTATGCCTCCACTACAGGGATTTGCATCCCATGAGCCCTTCTTACCTGACCGATAGCATATTGGGAGCTTCAGACGCGGCCAGGCGGATACTCATAGTCCTGTCGCTGAGCTTCCTTCAGAACGAGTGGGAGAGGCCGCAGTTCAGAGCCGCACTACAGGCCTGCCTCGAAAGGACGAGGTCGAGGCGGAGCAAGGTCATCCTGCTGCTGATGACGACGGACGTCGGGCCGGACCCCGAACTCCAGCTGCTCATCAAGGCCTGCAAGGTGATTGCCTGGGGGGAAAAGAGGTTCTGGGAGAAGCTGAGGTATGCCATGCCGGACGTCCTTCGCAAGAGCTCCGACGCCCTGAAGAAAGTTGCCGTCGAGGGGAAAACCGGCGCGCGGTACACTGCAGCTCCAACTTCACAGGAGACCTGGTACAGGATGTCGCCTGCGTCGGTAACGCAGAGTTCGGCGCCCACCGGCTCCACCTGCGTTTCCGAAGAATCCTCACAGAGGACCACGGACGAGGAGGAAGAACCTCACAGCTACGTCTCCATAGACTACCAGCAGCAGAGGCCCAAAGTTCACCACCACGTCTACAGCTGCATACCAGATCCTCAGCCCGGACAGGGCAGGACCTATTTCGTCTAAAGGTACGTTACTCATAATCAATTAACTGCTTTCCTTCGCTTTGCTCTTTCTCTATAATTCCTAGCGTGACTTTTCTTCCTCTCCCATAATGTGCCCTTTATGAACACACCCTATGCCTAATACACTCCAAAATGAACCTAATAGACCTACAGTCAGACATATACATATTTTAATAAATTACCCCTGGGAGTTGTGGACTGGAGGGAGGCTGGAGTTCTCGGGGGTGAGTTTTTGCTGGGCCTAACTCTGTTAGATTTAAGACGGCTCAGGTAGTTGGGCCCCTGTCGCTCCACGGCCTCCTTTGAGCCTAGACCGTGAGAAAGCTTGAAGCCACTAGCCTCGGCCAACAATTAAAATTGTCCCTTCTCGTTTTATCTCAAAAATCTTTATGTGGGAATGCTACCTACTTACTCCAGACTGAAACTGGTGTTTATTTACCATTACCCTCTTTCAACTCTGGACACATCGTAATTTTTACGGTTTACTTAAAAGAATTGAGCCATCATTCAAAATTATGTTGTTTCTGGCCCAAGAAATGTTGTTTTCCTTTAATAACGTTAAATTTCAGATAATAAGCTCGGGTTCGAAGTAGTTTTTCAAAGTATAATGTTTGCGAAGAGTGATATCGCAGTATTTCTCACAAAAATAATTAGTGACCATTTTCTTGTATGTTTTTTTAATTATTTTTAAACTAATGATTAATCAAAACTTTTTTTTTTTAAAAACAATTATTGAAGAATGCAGCTAACAACAGGATTTGTAAAAATTTTAGAAAGTAGTTTTTATAAATATATATTTGTTAATAAATTTTCTTGGGGAAATATTTAGAACAATAAATATTATATCTATGCTATGAGAGTATTGAATTTTATATTGGGCATGATTTTCTCCTTTCTTGAGTGAATTTTTTTCATATAAGTATTAGAATTTTCTAAAATTTATAAACAAAATTTTTTAAATTATAGTATATAAAAGTTCTTACATGGGTGGACTTCGTTAAACTTAGTTCTGCCAAAAATATTGGAAATACTCGTTATTTCACGTAAGTAATTCTTCCGAGTAATGTTCAAGCATATCAGTAGTTCAGTATTTATTCAACAGAGTGCATTAGTCGTATGTTTCTCTTCTCTTGCTTGTCAACTGCAATCTAGAAAATTGTGAAATTTATAAGTCCTCTAAATGAAAATCATGTGTATTAATTCTTTTTAATAAATGAGACCATTTATGAACTGTTTTTCAATTACTTAACTTATATTTTTTATATATTTTCGCTTTAAAAAATAAATAAATAACATATATTTGTTCTTCTGTAACTAATTACCATATATTCCTATAAAAGAGTATTTTTTTGAAATACGGACTTATGCAAGCCTTATTTTGCTTTGTACCCCTTCTAAGTACCATAACAAATAGATGGATCCCGAAGTCTTCCTGTAGTTTGACCGCTGTTGACATGTATTATTGCTTTTGAGGGTTGATATCCGCGCCATTTGTCGCATGAGGGACATTTGTTAGTGTCATGACTGGTTTTTGTCATCCCATTTTTATTAATGACTCGGTTTTGACAGCTATCAGTACCTTGACACCACCTCAGTCCTGGCCCATGGGTCAGCTTTCGCCCAAGCTCTTTCTCTCTCTCTCTCTCTCTCTCTCTCTCTCTCTCTCTGTTGCTTATAGTTTTAAATAAGTATTTCAACACCCTTTATCCCTAGCTTATTTTGTATTACTTCCTCCCTTTGACTGCTTGTTTTACTGATTGAAAAGCGATTCCTTATTCAAATTTTTGTAATCATACCTTGCTTTGCTTTGAAAATAATAATAAATAAAAATGATAAAGAATATTTACTTCCTCTCAAGTTATCCTTCATCATATTTTTCAGAAGCATCATTCTTTCTAGAGGAGAAAAGAGTAATTTTGAAATTGTCCTAGATAATAATAAATCTAAAAGTTTTAAAAGTTTTTGTTCTTCTTTCGACCCATAAATTAATANAAAAAAGATGCTTAAATACTTTAAATAAATAAATTTCTCGTGAAAGGGCTTTTTTTTAAAAATAAATCTGTTATAAAACAGATGGGTTAAACTAATTATGTCTTGAAAATCAGCTAAAACTTGATGAACGAGACATAAGGATTAATAAATTGATCATTGAACAGTATTAGTGGACACTAAGAACACAAATGGGAGCCCAAGGAACTTGTTATGGGGGTAACATTGTTTTGGAAAGAGGAAAATAAATTGCTGGCATTTAGAAAACCTTATTTTTTATTATTTTAATACTGAATTCTATATTATAGAAATAAGACTGTCCGCCCAAAAATATAAATTATATTCTTAAATATCTTTCTTAATATGCTGCTTATGAAAATATTATTGAATGCCATTTTAAAAAAATCACATTTAACACCTATTTTGTTTTACATATTTTATTTTAAAACGCTAACAATAATAATAGTGAAGAGAAAAAATTATAATTTTCATTCCTCTATTTCACCTCATTCTTCCTTAATTTCATCGATCAAAGAACTCATCTAACAGTTTGCAATAGGAAACGAAAATACCGAACAGCAAAAAACTATTTTATGAAACACGTGTTAAGGGAGATATTTAGGAATTTAACTGCGATGGATGAGTGTTTTTCTTTCCAGCCAGTAAAGAACAAAGCGAAGTACTCTTTTCTTACGTTCATTATCCTCTTCCATGACATTATATTCCTCATTTACTGTTTAATGAAACATGGGAAATTAGATAACGTTGCACCTGTGAGGATGATTTTTCACTAACTATTTTATAGCAGTGTCAGAGATCTTTTAGATACTATAGAATTATCCTTTATTAGCACTTTCATCTTGATAAAAGGACAACAAATATAAATTATATAATTATAAACTAATTTCAACAAACTATAACAGTTTAGGTGATTTTTTTTTTATAAGTAGAATTTTACTTCAAAATAAATGTTGAAAATTCTCCCAAATGAATCTTCATCAGATTTTCAAAATGTATTTTTGTTACTTCAAAAAATAGCTCACCGAGGAACTGTGTTAACCAAACATATTTCCGAGGTTCATGGAAGATAGGCATGAGAAAGACTAAGTAAATAATATAATCTAGAAAGTCGGAGAGAACAAAAAAAGTAAACGACAAAAATTAATAAGGCTGACACTAAACTCTCCGAGGAAAAAGTTTGTTTGGAGAACTCTATTTATATTTGTTACATTTGTAAATATCTTCATTATAATAACGACAAAAATTAATAAGGCTGACACTAAACTCTCCGAGGAAAAAGTTTGTTTGGAGAACTCTATTTATATTTGTTACTTTTGTAAATATCTTCATTATATAAGATTTGCATAAGATTAAAATTTTGCCTCTTCTAATATATGTGGTACTTCCATTTTTCATGGATCGCAACGATTGAGATTATTTATTTATTGACTATTAGCCTACTTCAATTCATTTCACTGTAATAAAAAGTATAGAAACACATTTAAACAAATATACTGTATTTTTACATGTTAAGTAATTTAATTATATGTTAGGACTATTATTCTTAATATTTAGCTGTCTAATGTCTTGTACAGTGATATTATATTAATTTTTCTATAATTGATTTAGATGTGGAATGTATAAGAAATGGTTGTAGTATTCTTGAACAATATTGGGAAAGCCACTAAGTGTATAGTTAAGTTCCTTATCCTATGAATGATTGAAGAAGCTATTAAAGTATAGGTGGAATTCCAGTAAGTTCTAGGATGCTCCAAGCTGGGACTGTGGTCAAGTGCAGGTAATGATGGGCGAGATTGTGGGACCCACAGGTGCCGAGTATCGCTGGAATGTAAATTTTTACTGAAATCCCACTTGGAGTTCCTCCTTTTGTCGCCTGATTGCGGTGGCTCCCTTGCACTGGGTTGGATGCAGGACAGCGGAAACGACTAATACCCCACGACGGATTCGGGGGTGTTGTGTGCGAGAGCTCACCCTTTGTTGTCGAGGGGTTGCCCAGTCTTTCGGGGGCCGGAGTGTGTGTGTGTGTGCGACCCGGGTCGTTTTTCACTTTCCAGCTCTCGCCCATCCCAGTGCCTACCTGTGGGCCTTTTTTCCCGGGAATGCTTCCCCAATGGCTGGCTCATCCCCTCTCGTTACCCCTCCCCGAAACCAGACTCAAAACACCAGAGAGGAAAAGAGATAAAAAAGTAAATTGGTTTCAGTTGACTGCAACTTTGATCTATCGTTCTGTACCCCCTTCTCTTACGTGTCCTGTTCTCTTACTCTGTTATTATCGTTGCTCGTACCACTTTTCATTCCGAAATTAATTGTTTCCGTGTATCCTTTCTTCTTTTGTTGTTTTTGTTATAAATTTACCCGGTTCCTTTGATTAAATTTCAAGTGAAGTCGATAGGCTTTCTTCATTGCTGGTGACATGGTGGGGACGAGGAGAAAACTTATAGACCCCTTCCCTTACTTTACTCTAAGATGATTTTAGCTGGGTTTCGGTCAAGGTAGATCCAAAAAACACAAATTTGAAAAATGTATTTTTTAATAAAGGATTATCTGCCTGAACTGACTGACCAGTCATGGAAATGTGAACTTACGAGACAGGACCTCCTCTCTCATCTTCATGATAGCCCTGAAGATGGCTTACAATGTAAGCCGAAACGTTGGCAGATAATCCTTTATTAAAAAATACATTTTTCAAATTTGTATTTTTTGGAGCTACCTTGACCGAACCCCAACTAAAATCATCTAATAATAATATCTACGGTCAACATACTCTCCTTTCTTCCCTTACTTTATTTTATTTACCTCCAATTTTACAAAAATTCTTCATTTAGATTTTCACGAATACTTCGTATAAACTACACATTGGTTCTTTGCAGTTTTTACTTTTGAAGGAATGTCTTATCGTAATTAATTTATGAAATTTCTCTTGATTTAATTTTTTCTTAATATATTATAATACTTGCTTCAGATCAATTATAAATCATGCATATAAGCTGACAGTAGTTAAGTTTAAGTAGTACTTTTCAGATAAAAACTATAAAAAGTTTCTGAATTTTGAAATGAAGTTGATAAACGTTGAATTCAGAAAATAAATAAGGAAGGATCAGTACGGGATTCGGTGTTGAAGTTGGAATAAATAAGAAATAATTTGAAAACGAAAAAGTTTTTATTATTACCAACGTTTCGGCCTAAATTTCAGAACTTCATCAGGGCAATGCGATTGATGAAAATAAATCATGATTTAAGTAACGAAATGAATTGTGGTATGTAATCCCACGCCACATTTTCTACAAGAAATGCACAGGGAGCCTACATTTTTTCTGGATCCCTGTGCATTTTTTGTAGTAAATCATGATTTAGTTATCCAAGAGCTTGCCTTGAAGGCTTGATTTAAGCCGAAACGTTGATAACCGTAACAAATTATTTATTTACAAATTTAGTTTTTATTTATTCAAATACCAAGACTAAATTCTCAACCAAGCCTTCCTCATAAAGTTCGACGGACAAACAACATTATCAAGAATATATTAAATAATATTTTTATTGTTTCTTCTACATAAAAAAAAATATATATATTTTAATTTTCTTAATAATGATATATTGTAGATATTTAGTTAAAAATTTTCTCTGCTGTCATGTGCTACAAAGCAATATGCACATTTAGACAAATAACACTGACTATACAAAAGTATACACTCTGCTAAATATATTAAGTGTATTCTAAGTCTACTAATTGCTACATTCTCCAAATGGGGGACACTCAGACATCTTGCCCCTACGAACTTGATATATGTCCCAAAGAACTAAAATTACTTCCAAAGCAGTCTGAAAGTTGGTCTCAACGTTCTTGAGACGAACTTGGAATTACAAGTAGCTTTTCATTTTTTAAGCCTCTTTGTAAGTTAAGTAGGTTCTAGACTTCCTATTTCAGCGCAGTGCCTGATACATCCAGAGCCAGGCTTGTACTTAAAATAGTTCGTGTACTTTCACCAAAAACTGGTCGAGATAGTTCTCTGGTAGAAAACTTTAAAAATAACTTGAACTAAAATAACAAGAGACACTAGTAGGAGTTAGATAAGCGCGAGAGGAACCTCACCATCCGATAGTGTCAACTCTTTTGTTCATGGGTGACAGATTCTATTCTTACTGATAATGTAGTCCTTCTCTTCCCTTTTTGGGAGAAAATTTGTGCACCGAATATAGTAGACAAAAGTTGTATACAGTCGTCTTAAGCAAAGAAAATTACTTGCTGTATTTGTAGAGAACGTTTGAAGAAATGTAAAATTAGGCCATCGTAGCCGTTATGTTATTTTTATAAGAAAACTTGTTGTTTAACTATTTTCAGACATGCGTTACAGCACACAGCAAACAATATATATATATAGATTGAGATTATTTATTTATTGA
>KZ807572.1:169770-188179 GCA_000696205.2 Oncopeltus fasciatus
AAATAAAAAAAAAAAAAAAAAAAATGAAAACATACTTCATTTGCTTAAGTAAAACGCTTGATGCTTCTAATTTTTGTTAAATCTATACAATTAAATGTCAAATGAATTATTAGAAATTTATTTGTTACATTTATACTAATAGTTACCTATTTTGTTGAATATAATTTAATTATGTTTACAATAATATAATTTTATCTTATATTTCATGATTAGCTAGTTATAAATCTTAAAAGTTTCATTTATTTTCTTTCAAAAATATATTATTTTAAAATAAAATTCAGACAGCGAATTTGTTTATGTGTACATATATCTTTTTATTATGAAAGGCCAGAGTCAGCCGTTTAATGATGAGCGCCTGAAGTGGGTCCCGTTCTTTCTAACTGTATGTTATTAACCATCTGCGTACGGTACAGCTGCTTCTTCGGTATACTTAGCTACAGACATAGCCTGCCGCGTTACATCGCCAGTCGCGGAACCCCACGACCGGCCTCACACGCAGAGGCCAAGGGTTGACGTCTGGGGCGGGAAGCGAGAGCTAATCCCCGCAAACTGTGTCGCCGCGGCTAATGCACGTCTCAATCCTCGTTAGGGAACTCCGCCCACAACTAATCGAAGAACTTAACAGCGGGGGATAGTGATTAGTCCGGAGTGTGCGTTTCCGCCCGAGGGTTTTGTGCCGGTCGGAGTTTGCCCGCGCGTTGTTTGAAGAGAGGCCTCTTCTTCCAGACTTATTGGGAGTGGTTGTTCGTACGGTTTATACAAGGCCCGACTTAAATACTCCTGCTGGCGCCAACTAGACAACACAGCTTTTCTCACCTTTTTTTTACCCCTGTCGCCACTCACCCCAGACCTTATGATCCTCTTCCTCTCTCCCTTGAGAATTCTACTATGTCACGTTCCTTTTCTACCACTTATGACTCCTATTGTGTAGTATTTATTGTTAACTGATGAAATTCCATTTTGTTTAATTTCTTATTTCTTCTTTTTAATACAATACACTCATCTTTTCTCATTCCAAAGAGAAATTGTATTTCTTTTAGAAGAGAATTTGTTGAGGTCAAGGTTCTAATTAAAAAAAAAAAAAAAATACAATTTAAAGAAATGTTAATTTTATAAATATTTATTTGGTTGTGGTTTATTATCCCACGTCAATTTTAAACAATTAATGAGATGGAATAGAATAAAAAAATTTATCTTTCCCTGCCAGGAATCGAACCTGTATCTCCTGCTATCCGGGCCTGGATCTAGCTCGTCCTGGTGTTGCAATGGCTAAGCACGCCGGCCCGGATAGCAGGAGATCCAGGTTCGATTTCTGGCTGGGACAGAAATATTTTTTTATTCTATTCCATCTCATTAATTGTTAATTTTATAATTTTTTTTGTGGTATTTGATCCCACGTAAATTTTAACAATTTTTAGTGACGGGGAACAGAATAAAAATCTTAACTATCCCAGCCAGGACTCGAACCTGGATCTCCTGCTATCCGGGCCATTCCCGGGGAATTAAATTCCCCGCACTAGTGCCTCTGAGGTTAGACTATCGGCACTAGAGCGGGGAATTTAATAACTTATCAGACTTGTCCCGGTAGCATTAGTGACAAATGCACCGGCCCGGATAGCAGGGGATCAAGGTGCGAGTCCTGGCTGGGGTAGTTAGATTTTACATTTTGTTCCCTTGCACTAAAAATTGTTTAAAGAAATGTATTTTTTTATTATCTGCCAACGTTTTGGCATACATTGTAAGCCATCTTCAGGGCTTCAGTGCAGTTAATATAAATTTTTTGTCCGAACCCCAACGAATTCTCTACGTTCAATAACTCTCCATTTGTATTCCTTTTAGTCCTTCAAGTTATTGGTATTTAAAAACTCATATTTCCACAATTTAATTGAAGACGACCTATCCACATTGCATTTCCCTTCGATGAACTCATGTATTACTTAAATTAACATATATTAGCAATATTTTTTCTGATATATTCTACTTCGATTTTTCGTTGAGAATGAAACCTAGAAGTGATTCCCTCCTGTAAAAAATGCCGAGTATAAATTTCTTTCAAAATCATCTCTTCTGTATATTTTATAGACTCTTTCCCCTTCTGCTGAATGCTCAATTTTGCACTATTTAAAAGGGTAGGAATTGTCCAACTTTACCTCTCTAACTGGCCACTATAAGATTAATTATTCAAACTAAATTTAAAAAAAAAAAAATAGAATAATACACAGTAACAATAATTATAATAGTAAATTAAATGCATTTTCCAAATAATAATTAAGTAGCAAAAACAAATTATAATAAAAATTATTGACAATGTCTTGTCATCATGCTAAACAATATGTTATTTTCTACGTGGCTTTTCATTATTTACGGTACCTAAGTATTTAGTTACGTTAAGCTTATTCTTCTCAATTAACATTTTTTTGTCATTTCCCTTATAAAACTGCGGAGTAATTTTTTTCTTCTTTATTTTATTAAAGTTGTGGAGGGAGTTATGTGTAGAGCAAAAAAGAACAAAAGTTTTTTTATTAAGGTCATTCAAAGAAACGCTGAGAGACGCTTACAATGCCAACAAAAAGCGTTCGGTACGATATAGTCTAGTTGCCCAATTAAGGTCAGATCTAAGATGAAGGACCCAGAAAATCGTCCCACAGGTAGAGGTCTCCACTTGTCCCCTGTCGTACGAGCGAACCCGAGACCTGTCAACCCCCTCTGTTTTAACTCCTTTTCTGTCGTCTTTTTTTTTCTCTCCGCCTTCTTTTCTTTTCCGCACTTCTTTTTTTTTTTTAAATATATTGTTTTTCCTACGTTCTTCCTCTTCCCCTTCTTATAGACCTACCCTCCTCTCGTGCGCGTTCCCTCGGCTTTCATTGGGCGAGATCTGACGAGATTGTGGTCGATTGTCTTATCAACCTTTGTAAGTCACGAGATAGAAGTTCCCTCTTCTGAGTCTTCCTAAGAGAGGCAAATTGTCTCTTCTCCGACCCCGACATTTTCCATTTCAATTTCAATGGTAGTGATTTATTTTATGTCCTTCCCCAACATTTACTAACCTGCCCCCTCTAACCCTTATAGAACAATGTGTGTATTAATCCTTAACTTTAGATTAAGATTTTCATCCACTTATTTCTAGTGGGTTTCTTTTGATAGCCCAAGGAATTGTTCCTTTATTTTCTTTTATTTTTGGCATTTACAGAATTTGGTTTACGTGCTTGAGGGAATGTTATGCAGCTTGTTGGAGAGGACTCATTTCTGCTGGAGATTCTACGCAACGCTTCCTATTTGACGATTACAGAAAAAAAAAAGTTAAAAAGAAAAAAAAAAGAAGTATTAGTTTTAATTTAATTGACGATGTAAAATATTTTGTTAATATAATTTATGTAAATTTAAATGCTTTGTGATGGACAATTAAAAAACGTAATTGTTATTTGTTACCAAAATGAGATTATAAGACTGTAAATATAATAATGTTATTGTTGTACATATATTATTGTACTTACTTGTTGTTTTTGTACTATAATTTATTGAATTGATATTGTTCATTTGTATTATTTTTAAATGACCAATAAATGTCTAGTCTAATCATACTTATGATTTATCTATTCCCTTATCTTTAAAAAAATTACTATAATCTTTAGAAAAGAAACATTTCAAGGTTTAGCTTCGAAATATTGAAAACTATTGTAAAAATTTATTAATATTTTTGAGCAGTAATTTTTATCTCTTGGCATTTTCATTTTTTTATATTTTTATTCAAGGATTAATTTTAATAAATAAATAAATGCAATATTTTGTTTTCCCGTCATTCATTATATCAATTGAAGAGCCATTTTTTAGAGTTGTAAAGTACCATGAGATATTTTTTTTATACCTTCTTAAGGTCTTAAGGTTAAATACTTGATAAGTAATAAACTTATCTATAATTATAATACCATATAATACCTTATGAGGTTCGTTTCTTTATATTGACAGTATTATGTTATATATTGGCTTAAAAAAAAAAAATTGACTCCCGACCAAATTCTGGACGGAAATAAAACTCCAGAATAAAAATTTCAGACTTATTTTTCAAATGTGTGACATATTTATTTTATTTATTGATAAATGGTGAATTATATTTTAGGAGACATCAAATATAATGTTTAAAACAGTTAGGATTTATCTTAAAATGCTTATTTTCATGTTCATTCACACTAATTCATTTTTGGATAAATGTATTTCTTTGCTATAGGGTACATAATTAAACAAGAATGTATATAGTTATGTTACGTTGTTATATCGAGATACTCTATTGATATTTTGAAGCTTGGTAGGAGTTTGTTTTTGGATGAAGTTTCTTATCGAAGCTAGTTGCTAGTAGAAAGATATGTTTCCATGAGAACACTTCTTAACCCTTCGAACAACTTAACTTTTATTATTCTCGGTGTTTACTTAATTTCTCAAAATGTAAATTGACCTCTTATGTCTATACATAGCCCTATATATTGTAAATATAAATATATTTAAAAACTGAGTACTGTTTGAAATCAAGTGTCAGTCAAAGTTATCCTCTGAAAAAATAATGAATTCCTCTTTTGTTTTACTTCAAGCTACCCCAGATTCAGGGTAGCTAGATTTGGAGGGATTGCTGACTGTGACAAATCCAGATAAGGACCTTCAGTGTTCATATTTCCGTTGGATTGAAAGGCCGACTAACTGTCAACGGGATCCTATTCTCTTATTTCCATTGAGTAGATTTTCCTTTGGGAAATCAAGTTATTCACATCGATTCCATAACACGATTTTTAAATAATATCAACAGATCTTCACCGATCCTACATTGAGGATACGATAAATGTGGTGCGTTAAATAATGAGTAATTAAAATATGTGTGTTTGACGCGTTCTAGTGTTTGCTATTTTTAACATACTAAAAAATATATTTAAGAAGTGAGGCGGGTCTTTCTTATCTGGTGCTTCTGAAACTAATTTAAAAAAAGTTGAGTTCACCATTTAGGACTGATGAAATAATAATCTTAATTTAAATATATATGTGCTGGTTTTGATCTATTTCAATTTATGGCAATAACAACGACAAACTATTGTATGAGTCTAAATAAAAAAAAAAAAAGAAGTAACTGAATAATATTTAAAAGAAAACTGAAAAAATGAAATAATTAACCAATTGGAAAAAGTTGAAATTGTCTCTCAAAATAAACAGGTGAGTAAAATATTTATTATCTAGGTTTAAAAAAAATTAATATTACACATTGATTGTTTAATGTGTAACGCAATAAATTTTAGTATAATTTCTTCTTAATTAAGTAAATAATAAACTAATAAACGAAATTGTTATTGATTATTTGTAAAGGTAAAAAGCTATTAACTTCGATTAAAAGTTATACAAAGATTTTCTCATACATAAGATACAGTAGATATAGTATGCAATTCTCTATTTAGGATTTGAACAACTAGAAATAAGTGAACGGTTAGAAAAGAAAATGCTAATAAGAGTAGATCAAGTTAAATTACTAAGTAATATTGCAGTAATTACTCAGTAATATCTTCAAAAATATTCTTTCTTAACCCATCAATGTTTCTAAAAAATAAAAAATTCAAACATATATTGAGTAAATGGGGACTTGTAACAGCCTTAGATAATACCATTAAACATAGAGGATAAGAAATTGGATATTATACATACTATTTTCTATAAATTTTGTCCCTTATATAATTGTGACATAGATATTCGTAGGTATTTACCCCCCTCTGCGCTATTTCTTTGGCACATTTTATATATTGAATAATTCTTGTAATTATTTCCAGGGAAAAAGTTAAATATTTGGTTTTTAAATAATTCTTTTATAACTATAATAAAAAATTGGTAACCCGGGCGTGCAAGCAGATGTAAAATATACAGACATAACTTTTGCTCCTTTATAAAAAGTAAAGTAGTACAGAGAAGTCATTTTTGGGGGAAAAAAACACTCATAATAACAACGATAGATATAATTATATTCTATATGAGAAATAAGCTCAGTCGTGTATGAGATGTATGAATATGCTTGGCGGTTGTAATAAGATTTCAGACATAGTTGTAATTCCCAAAAACTGCATAAATGAAAACAATATAAGTATAATAAAATAATTAATACAAAATTAGTTTTATTACTGATGAGGGTAGACAAGGCCTGAGATATGTTGTTGGGTAAAGCAGTTAGAGTAAATGAAATCACTCTCCATGTAAGATGTCCCCCAAGTCAGCAATATACTTCACAATCAGCTGCTTTCCGAAGTCCGGGACAGTAGGTTCAGCGAGTGTGGGTGTGGGTTTCTGACGAACGTGGGTGATCCCCCAAGTGCCATCCAGAGGACATCAATCTGAAACGTCAGTTAAGTCTGGTTGAAGTACTGGCTTCTGAAACAGAGTGTGCAATGTCTTCACAAAAAAGGTTCAAAGTACTGCTTGTAAATTTAGCATGTTTTCAGAAAAGTTATTTGTTGAGAACGTGAGATAATCGGTCTTAATTCTGATTGGCTTGAGCCAATACTACCCTAAACTTTTACAGTCCACGTTAGCATCTTTTGTTGGTTTCCGTCTTTGATGTTTCCTCAATGTGGTTTTTTTTGAAGAATAAAAGATGTTTGTACTGTTAGTACTTGTACATATATATATATATATCCAATCAATTTCTCGGCGAGAAGGTATTTTAGAAATTAATGGCCGAAACCCTTCAGTCATTTTCATGAACTTGAAGGACATTCATTGATACGCTCAGTTAATAACCTTCCGGTAAATTACTAATATTAATTTAAAATCATCTTAATTGTTAAGGTAAGATACTCTTGAATTTCAGCACGGTTTTTTATTGTAATTAAAATTGTCGACTCTTGTGCAGGGAGGAGAAAGCACATACAAAATAATAAGGTAATCTTTTTTTAAAAAAAATGTTTTATGTTTGATAATAATATGCTGATAATATTGATACTGATAATATTTTACTTCCTCTTTGAACAAAAACTTTTTCTAAAAGTCAGTCCATTGGCCTGCGTTTTAACGTGCTTTGATCCTATTTTAAATATTTTTGTAATCGTTTCTATAAATGGGGTTGTGTATACCGCTATTTCAAACAATTTAAATAGGAAAGAAGGCAGTACAGCTTCTCAGGCAAATAGGAAAGAGAAAAACTTATTTCAGAGAAGGGCTAAACTAAAAATGTATATTACCCTGTAAATTTAAGATCTTTATTAAAATTTAAATTAAAAAAAATAAAAGCACAGAGAACGATACATTTCTATAAGAAACATACATTGGAGAGGGTCCAAGAAAAAAATACATTTTGGCGGAGCTATGTATTATTCACTTAAGGTTAATATTTCTTTCTTAAGAATCTATCAAATGGAGAGTTTTTGACCATTAATATTATTAGTAGATGTTTAATTTGTTGGGGTTCCCCATTAAGAATTTATCGTGTTATTACAACGGCAATCATTTATAATCATGTATATATGTAACATATATGTAATTCATTTTACATGAATTACAGTGAAATGAAATGAGATTGAGGGATATTTTTTTTCGTTGATTATTATTGATTCGCTATGTTGGAAAGTTGATGTATGTTTTGACTTGTGTTTATCAAAAATATCGACACACACACACACACTTTTTTGTAAAGAAACAGAGAGGAGGTCTCACATTCCTGTTCTTGACCGAGGCAGGTACACTTTGTTAGTTCTAACTCTCTTAGATGTGATGAGAAGGGCCTGCGGTGATGAGAGCCTAATGGCCCACTCACGATTTCCTTTTGTGTGTGTGTGTATGTGTGAATGTGTGTGTGTGGGAGAGTACACGCGCTTGTGTGTGTGTGTGTGTATACGCATTTGATAGCCCAGACCCCCCCCACCCCTTCTCTTTCACAATCAACCCCCCATCCTCTCTCTCTCTCTCTCTCTCTCGCCCTCTCTCTCAAACACACACTCATGAACACATTACCGTCTCAATCGTGCATCTCTTTGGTGGTTCCCTGGAGGCCAGCAAAAACAAACCCCGACACATCTTATCGTCCTCATCTATATCCAACATTTATAGAACGCTTCCCTCTGCCCGTATTTATTTTTTAAAGGCGAAATCACTATTTTTTTTTTTTTTTTTTTTTTTTTTTTTTTTTTTTTTTTTTTTTTTTTTTGTTNTTATATATATATGTATATATATATAATAAATCACTGGAGTAGTTTGTTTGTAGAATGTCTGCAAGTTAAGCATTACTGTGTGAAGGTCCATGTGGGAAGCGTACAAGGGAGGTTTTAAAATTTGCCAAATTAAAATGATCATTAATAATATTTCTATTGCTATAGAAATAGATTCACTTTCACAGATTTTTTGACGAGGTACATTCTGTTAGTAGAAACGCAGTTCTAAAGCGTTTCCAAACATTAAGTTTGTTACTTTTGTAGGGATCTGAAAATGCTTTTTACAATGTAAGTTAACCAAACTTTCAATAGATAACCTATCTAATTGGATCAGTTTAAGAATATTATGAATTCAAAAACTTTTAAGTTAGGCCATTAAGTTATATTATTGATTTAATTAAAGCTTAATCCTGTCACATTTAAATGATCCTTACAAGACAAAGAAATTTAAAAGAAAAAAAAAATTTTCTAAAATATTAGATAATACCTTAAGATAATAATAAAATCTGCTAAAATGCCAAGGCCATGTAAACTGTGCCAAATTCCTCTAGTAAGTTTGTTGTAGAGTAAATAACAGATAAATGATACAAAAATTATTTTTTGTTTTATTCCAATAACATCACCACAGATACGAATATTAACTTTATATACTGAATGCAAGCAAGGGAAATTAAGTGTTATTCATTAAAATGTTTGTAATATTCTATGAGATCTATTGGAATCGCAATGATTCAGATATTGATTTTCCGCATAAATGATTTTAATTGAATTTAAAAAATCTGGCCTGAAACAGTGAAAGTCAAGTACTCGATGGCAGTGAAAATTTTAGTTACATAATTCAAGCAAGAAACTGGTTTTAAGCAAGTAATTTTCTTCTTCTATAAGTGTTAGTATTCCTTTAAACTACTTACGGTCATAGAGGGAGGGGCTAACTACAGGTTCCCAGGTCCCCATTCTAAACATCCATGGTTCAGGACAAGCTTTTATATAGGACTAGGATTTTGGGAACCGAACGGATCCCCTGTGCTACTGCGGCGCTTCTTGGAAAGTACGACTTAAGCACATGTCAGGAACACTAATAATCAGTAATATCAGAATATATTTTTTAAAATAGATATATTTCCTTTCATGTATATCAATTGAAAAAACGTTTGTGTTGATGTGTAAGGTTCATCGCTACGGAAGGTTACAGTTATTGCTATTATTGTAGTTACATTGTTTCAAAGTAAACTTACTACTCTTTAATAATGGTTTTTTTTAATTTATAATTAAGTAGAAAACGAATAAATCCAAAAATAAAAAAGAATTCAGCATAATTTTTACTTGTCATCCATAGTTTCCAAACTGTTGAGTAGATTTTAATACAACTGGAAATGGTGAGCATCATTGGAGAGCAATGTATCAAAATCATTTATGAATTGGCACTTTAGGAATTAGGTCAAAGTATGAAGTGGTACACCTTAATTTTAAATTAACAATGGTTTCTGTTTTAAAGCTGAATCATATTTCTTAAATTTCCCCCAAAAAAATTCAATACCTTCTCAAGAACTCGTTGCACATTTTTAATGTTGAGGTGGAAGCTAGTCATAGCCACAGCTAGAGGCATCGACAGTGCGCCATTTTTGGCGTTACGCACAAAACACTGAGTTCGCAGAGGCCAAAAGAGGGGGGGGGGTAGTTTTCCAGAAAAGCTATTTTACCACCCATTGTAGTGGGGTAGTGGGGGGATATAAAGAATTTCCTGGCTGATGGAGGTTGAGCAGTTCTCGGACGAGACTATTACCTGCCATAATTAGGGGAGTTCGTGATGGATTGGTAGGTGGATCCTTCACCTACCAATTCTTGTTTTTTTTGTGCGCCATCGGAGTCAGTTTTTGCCCTGCCTTCCTTCTTTTTAGAAACCTCTCCAATACCCACATTATTATGAATTATCGCCCACTTCATTCACTTGGGAAAGTCTTTACGTATTAATTACTGTCTCATACAAGACTTATGAACAGTATAATATTTTGTGGGAATAATACGTTGAATCTGAAGTTAATTTTATAAATAAAATAATATTTAATAGATAAATATTATATTTAAAGTATTCAACTACACAAACCAATGACTATAATACATAGATACAGACCATAAGACACAATCTATAATAAAGAGATTAGTCTATATCTTAAAGCCTGATTGAGATTAATTTATTATGTATGTAAAACGTTCATTTTGAATTCATCAAAAATGATGAATGTTTCATTGAAAGTTTCCAATCCAAAAAAATGCGATGCACATTTAATGTATATAAATTTATGTCCATTTAATGTACATATTTATTGCTGAACCATAATATAATTCCCAAAATATTATTGGAAATTGAACTATTGTATTGAAATGAAAAATAAATAATTAAACCCCACCATGGACGTAGAATCAATTAATAAAAAATAAAAATATCTGCTTTATAAATATTATTTTTTTGTGGTATTTAGTCTTAAAACTTATCTGAATGTTGATGGTGTCTCTTTTGCATATACTGATGTTCAGTAAATTATTTTATTATGCTGTTAAATTGGCTTTATTTATTGATAGATAAATATGCCATTGTTTAGGAGATAAACATCTAGGTTATTACGCCCTAACAATTACTTTTCCTTTTTTTGATATTACAATTACTTTTTATTTATTGAGATATGACCTTCAGAAATTTCATCATTAGCTTTCAGAATATTTACACATATATAATTTATAAAATTTTTAGGACACACACACACACACTCACCAACAATACATTGTGTGTGTTAAAATGTGTGTTTGTGTGTAAGAATATTAGTTTTTTCCACTTCCGAAGTATATAATAACGACACCAAAATCAGTATTTAAATTTTTTTCTATAACCGTTTCATGAGTTCCTCAATAGCTGAAATCGATTCAAAAGGCGAAGGGGTTGTGGGAGAGATGAAATTGAAAAATCCTCAATGTATTCGTTCCTCTTAGACTTTACATAAAAATTCATGAAAAACTAACTGGTCAAAAATGTACTTTTTTAAAAATCATGTTCCAGAACATTGAAAAGAAAGACTATCTTTCAGTCGGCAATTGCGAAATCAATTTCCCCCATAAATGTCCTTATCAGTCTTTAACATTAATCAGTGACTTACTACTAATAATGTCCCCTTATATTGAAGCAGGCTAACTTTATACCATTCAGGGTGTAGTGAGAGAGCCGACCCCACTTAAATTATCCATGACGTTGCTGGAATTCGCCCCTACGTTACTGGAATTCGTAGGACCAGGTTGGCAGTCCTAAAGGGAATACTTTAGGCCGAACCAATGTTTCTTTATATGACATTACTCATGCACTGTACACAATACAGGATTATAAGGGCTCTAAACGACGAGCCATCCTCTACTCGAAAAACGGCACCCCTATTTTATTCAATACGTCTTTCTTCTAGTACGGCTAGTTCAACCCTCCGAGAAGGATCTTATTCAACTTATTCAGCACAGGTGGTCTTCAAGAGACCTCAAGGGGAGCGCTTTACACGGTAGCAATCGGATTGGGTCTTATCTTCATTTGGCGAGCGGTTGATTACTTTCCGTTTTGTTATTTCCACACAAAGAAGCAACCTCCCAACAATGCCAACTAAAATAAACAGCTGTCAATAAGAATTGTTCTATTTTTTTCCTCCTTTTACAGGGCATTCGTGTCGATCTTCGTTTTATAAATCCAATAGCTTGATATCTAGATAGTAAGTTAAATTGATTTACATGAGCTGCTTCCAGCTCTCCTTCCTGTAAGATGCTCCATTACTTAAATTATGTATTTTCGTCTATTAAAAAAGACCTTCAGGGTCTCATGGCAGGTCTCAATCAACTCTATTTACTTTTAGCGAATGTTCCGCAGGGAATAATAGCTACTGAAATTGGAAAATTGGAAAAATTTTGCCGCTCTTACTTACATTACTCTAGAATCTTGATGAGGGATAATCCATTCAATATATATATATATATANAAAACGTCCACTATTATGAAATTATATATTGTACTATATGACTCTGGAATTTATTGTATTGGGGTTTTATATTTAAATAGTGTATCTGTAGCTATATATTTATATTTATATTTATATTTATATTTTTATTTTTATTTATACCAAAGAAAACAAATTCAATTCGAAACTCAAACTTCTTCCTGCACACTGTTTGTTAAGTTCGTAAATTTTTGAAATCGTTTTTTATGCTGGAATACCTCTTGAACTTATAAATCGCAGATTTTTTTTTTTAAACTAGAAACGGTTATTCCAAAAGATATTTAATAATGTGATTAGGTGGGTCAGGCAGGTATTTCTAAAAGGAAAAAAAAAAAGTATTATATGGGCGTCTTTAGGCAAACGATTGAACGTTTTTTTGTTGACTGAAATAGTATAAGGAAGGAGGAAAAATAAAAAGATAAAATTTAAAATGGTTAGAACTTCACGAATAATAGCTATTTGATTAAGGCCATTTTTTTTTCTATTCTTCTTAATCAAACTACAAATTTTTTTTAAAACATAATTTAATATGTAAATAAAGTAAAAAAAAAAAAAAAATAGTGATGGGTAAAAAAATAAAAATTGTGGTGAAAGACGTTATTTTATAATATTTATGTTTCACAATTTCTGAACAAAAATGCTTATTAAGGACTTTTATAATAATTACATTGGAGATTGTTACGTGGAATCTTCAATCTTTTATTCTCTCCTTCTTGATGGCCTAGTATCAGTCTCAGTAACATCAACTTCATTATTTAGTTTCTTTTTTGATTATTAAGAAAAACAAAATACTCATTATATTTCATTTACTCATATTAAATCACGAAGCATACTTTCTGATTCTTCTATAATTTTTTATACTCCCTGAATACTATCTGGAACAAATCTTAATATCTCCGTTGTTATTTGAGTTATAAAAAAGTTTATTGAGCATAATTGGTGTAAAATTTAATTTTATAAAGTTTATTTTCTATAATATTTTTACAAATAACACATATTAAAAAATTAATTTAGGAATGTTTCCACGATGCGTGAGTGCTTCATCTCTCTATTTTCCCTACTAGTCGAGAGAAAACTTCGTTGGACATATTTACTCTGCTTGTTCTGTTATGTTAGGAAATTATATTTCGCCATTTAATCTTATTTATATACATTGGAAATCTGCTTAGATTGCGAACCTCCTGCATGACGGACCGATGCAAATCCTTTAATATCCAAAAAGCCTGTACCTCCGGCCATTAGGATGGGCTCGCTAAGCTGGATACACAGGCGAGGCAAAGGGCGCGCTACAAAGCAGATTTGGCGCAAAATGATACAAAAGAGATTCAGTCTTTACGCCATTACGGCTTTCAGAGGGATCCCATTGCACGAACCACCACCCCCCACCCCTAATCCTGGGGCCACACACTTAATTACACCTCATTATTTGGATGAATAACAACGAGCTGACCGAAATCCCCCCTCTCCACCCTTGGGCTCTCAGCTTAATCAGCAGTGCTCAGAATGAGTGTGTGTGTGTGTGTGTGTGTGTGTGTGTATGCTGTTGATTTAGCGGCTCTAATTACCTCCCGGTACGTCCGGGCGGGCTGCGTGGTCCAGCGGGGGGAAGATTAAGGAGCGACTCGAAAAATTGTGGCAGGATCCACTCAACCGCAATCAATCATACCTTGCGACCTGATACTGGTGATTAGTGCAGGTAATAGCCCAGCCTCCATCCACAAATCCCACAACATTTTTGTGTTTTTTGTTGCACAAATATCTCCCCATACACACATATACAATGAAATTACTTGTTTCGAGAAATATTGCTCTTTACTTTCTGAGTAGGATTTTCCAAGAATTGTAACAATTCCTCTAGGTATAATGTATAATTTGCTAACCATTATTGAAATGTGAAGTTAATATATGTTTTAATAATACTCATGTGTTTGCATGTTATTATGAAGCTCAAAATAGATTTACTTAGAGATACTATACTTTTGTAAAAAAATTATTAATTTTGTAGCACAATTCATAAAGGATTTATTTTTAATTATGGCCTTAAAATGAAATGAATACTTTTTTAGCACACAGCAAATAAATTTTTTAAAATTTATACTTAAACCTATTATACAATAGAACGCTGTCTCTAACATTTAATGTAATTCCAGTGCAAATATTAAAAACGCCTTTATTATCAAGTTTTAATAAATTTCTATCTGTAGTCTAATAGTGATGAAGATGTGAATGACAGGTCTTAAAGTTAAGAATTATTTATTAAAAATGATAATATTTTTGGAAACATAATTACTTACTATCTCTAGGCCTTACTATAGTACCATACTTTACCAACATTAAACTTATTGTCTTTGTCCTTATCCCTTTTGTAATATATTTATTATCATTTGAATTCTATAAATGCTGTTTAGTATAATGGTTCAAATTGAGGTAACTGTCTTTTTTTCCCATGACTTTTATTTATAAATTTGCTGCCATGGCATGAGGTTTGTAAGACCATTTTTTTAAAATATATTAAAAATTCAATATTTTTTAACTTTGAATCATTCTTAAGTGTTAAAGTTCACCTACAGTTAGGCTTCGTATGCCTATTTTTAATCTATATCAAAGGATTGTAAATGTTTTAATCCTATTTAATACTTGCAAATATTTAATTATCCCTTAAGTAATTCTCTTTACTTTCCACTAAAATCTTGTGAAATTATTAAATATGAAAGGGAATGGTCTTTAACCAGCTCACTGCAAGGCGTTGGATGGAAAAATTGCAGAAGAATAGGAGGTAGGATATTGGAAATAGAGAAGGGCTCTTGGGGACCATTAATTGATATTGATGAGGTTCTGTAGGAAGCTGTTGAGTCAAATCCTTCCGCAAGTGCTTGCGAACAGGGGTATTTGGTGAGTCAAATGTTACTGTTAGTCGCCATATTATTTCTACAGGGAAGGAGAAAAAGGGAAGTAAACTAGCCCTGAACGAATTTTGTCCTCTGCTATCTGTTAAAAAGGGTGATTTGTGAAAATTCATTAAAAAAAACCTTCTGATATGATATTTTACCAGAGGATTTTCATCTTTGATGAAAAATAGGTTTACTGGCGAAATCCGAATACCCAAAAGCAATGGCTGGCTAGATCAGGGTCAAACTGATTTTCCGGTTGCTGAAAGGGGGAAATTTAAAATAAATAAAAAATACATGTTTTGCGATTTTGGGATTTTTCAGGTGTTATCACAAATTTGTTCCTGGTGTATGCACTATGAATTCTGAACTCTATTCATAACAACTGGAAAGATAGTAGGCGAAGATATTTGAGCGTTATCCTCCTTTGAAAAACAGGAAAGGCGTTTTACTCTAAGATGATTTTAGTTGGGGTTCGGTCGAGGTAGATCCAAAAAAAACACAAATTAAAAAAATGTATTTTTTTAATGAAGGATTATCTGCCAACGTTTCGGCTTACATTGTAAGCCATCTTCAGGGCTGTAGAATACAATGTCATGAGAATACAGTAATATTTGAAATTAGTATAATAGAGAATTATAATATAATGTGATATCAAGAGTATGAATGTAGAAAGCTATGTAAGACAATTAAAAGTTTATGAAAAACAATTTAAAAAAGAACCAATTTGAAAAAAACATGCAAACAAACAACTTATTGACAAGAAAAAAAAAAAGAAATATCATTAAAGCAATAATTTGCCACACCTACCTATCAATTGCTTTAATGATATTTCAATTTTTTTTTCTTGTCAATAAGTTGTTTGTTTGCATGTTTTTTTCAAATTGGTTCTTTTTTAAATTGTTTTTCATAAACTTTTAATTGTCTTACATAGCTTTCTACATTCATACTCTTGATATCACATTATATTATTGCAATTCTCTATTATACTAATTTCAATTATTATTGTATTCTCATGACATTGTATTTCTACAGCCCTGAAGATGGCTTGCAATGTAAGCCGAAACGTTGGCAGATAATCCTTCTTTAAAATACATTTTTTTAATTTGTGTTTTTTGGATCTACCTTGACCGAACCCCAACTAAAATCATCTTAGAATAATATCTAAGGTCAACAAACTCTCATTTTGAAAGGCGTTTTATTCCAACAAGATAATGCTCATCCTTACACTTCCCGTCGAGCCAAAGATAAGTTTTCAGAACTTCATGGGCTCCAACTCCTGCCTTTATCCATCACATCAATTCGGACCACCCCAATATTTTATTCAAGAGAAAAAAATTGATAACTTTACGGAAGTTGAAATTGGGGTCCGAGAGTTCTTTGACAGCCACCGAGGAATGGTACCAGCGTGGGATCGAGCAATTAGCTTGAAGATGGCTAATGACGGTAGAAAACAATGGACTATAACTTGGGTATTAATTATATTTTATATAAAAGATATATCATTTTTTTATAAACCCCTTTAAATTGTTCATTTTATAAAGGTCTGAAAAAAAAGAGAAATATTAATTTCAGACAATAAGAAATATTGTGAAACTTTTTTTAAGTAATAGAATTTTATAAATAATGGTCAGCTGCAAAATTATATTGATAACACTTTAAATAAAATAAATTAATTAGCATTTTAAATGAATCAACAGATGTACTATGGATAAATAATATATATTGCCCCCATTAATTCATGTAATAGGTGCTTATTTTACAGATGTCTGCATTACATCTATAATAAATTCTGGCTATGCAGTAGAAAGAGGTCAGCATGGCTGGGCTTAGCGGAAGCTTGCTTTTAAGTAGCTCTGTCTCGGGGGTAAACTTAAAAAAGAATGATTTTACTACCCTCTTGCTTATCAATTAGGCGGCATCTTGTGGAAAATTAAAATTCATGTGGTTATTTATGACTCGAGACTCATCTAATTGCCTCTGTAACTTTCCAAAATATATATTTCATTATATTATAAATGTTTGACTAGTAATTATTATTTATGTAAAGACTTCATTTAATTTAAGGCATTTATTCAAGAAAAATAATTAAAAGTCTGCCACTCAAACTTAAAGTACCCTCTTTAATTAGGCATAGTGGGGGCTTAATCCAACTCTCTGAATTACATTTTCAAATATTATTCTTAATAAGAGCTTTTATATGATAAAAAATATCTCAAACCTAAAAGGTATAAAGTAGCGGATAATAAAAAAACAAAAAAACAAAGCGAAAGATAGCGATTATTTAAAATTTTAAAAATTGTATCTATCTCTCTTTAATTGTATCTTCTATTTCACCAAATTTAATTCCTTAAGGAACTAAATCATTGGGATACAAAGCGCAAAAAATAAATTTGTTTCCTTTACTATAAATATTGAGGGCACTGAAACTCATTTATAGCTCCTCGGAGCTCAACGTCCGAATATGTATTTTCACCATAACCCGCACATACCTACGGGTAAAAGTGTCGCTATAGGTGGTGTACCAATTACACTCACACCACCATAGCTCACGGACTGCTATTTCATAGCAAAAAGGGGTCTACCTATTCAACCTATCTACCTAGCTAGAAAAGAGTGGTTACCTATAAACAATCAGAAGGGATGAAAATATAGTTTTCATTAACGATTTCCCTAAAAACCTTCATTTATGTTATATTGTTCGTAGAATATAGTTCCATATCCATTAATGGTATCTCATCACGGGCTACTACTTAGAATTTTACGTAGATTAATAATTATATGATCCCGTCACGCAAGGAATAAAATTTCCCACATTTGATTAAAGATATATAAATATAAAGGATACAAATAAAGTAAACAGTAAATAAATCAAGAATTTTTTTTTAGATCCTGATGAGGACATTGATAGTAGAGAGTAAGATCCATAAATCTCTAGAATCAGATCAGAGAAAAGAGTAATCGTTTAAAGTATGATTGCAAAAGTTTGCTTTTGACTTGCCAACATGGTAGAGTAAGGGAAATATTCAGCATTAGTAGTCAATTTCGTAAACCTCTTCCTTAAAAAGGGTTTTTCATGTAAAATTTATACATTTATGAAATAATAAGTAAAATTTTAATATTTATAATTTTAAACTTTATAGGTAACAATAATAATGGTAATAATAATGTTAATGGTAAGCAGAATCATAACATAGATGATGATGAGAAGAAGGAGAATATTACACTAATTCTTTCCATTTTTTGGGGAATTAAAATAGTGAATAACGAATTTGGTTTCTATATTTAAAAAATAAATGATCCACTAACACACTAGAAATTTAATTCTTAAATA
>KZ807572.1:190257-202644 GCA_000696205.2 Oncopeltus fasciatus
AAAAAAAAAAAATAGTGATGGGTAAAAAAATAAAAATTGTGGTGAAAGACGTTATTTTATAATATTTATGTTTCACAATTTCTGAACAAAAATGCTTATTAAGGACTTTTATAATAATTACATTGGAGATTGTTACGTGGAATCTTCAATCTTTTATTCTCTCCTTCTTGATGGCCTAGTATCAGTCTCAGTAACATCAACTTCATTATTTAGTTTCTTTTTTGATTATTAAGAAAAACAAAATACTCATTATATTTCATTTACTCATATTAAATCACGAAGCATACTTTCTGATTCTTCTATAATTTTTTATACTCCCTGAATACTATCTGGAACAAATCTTAATATCTCCGTTGTTATTTGAGTTATAAAAAAGTTTATTGAGCATAATTGGTGTAAAATTTAATTTTATAAAGTTTATTTTCTATAATATTTTTACAAATAACACATATTAAAAAATTAATTTAGGAATGTTTCCACGATGCGTGAGTGCTTCATCTCTCTATTTTCCCTACTAGTCGAGAGAAAACTTCGTTGGACATATTTACTCTGCTTGTTCTGTTATGTTAGGAAATTATATTTCGCCATTTAATCTTATTTATATACATTGGAAATCTGCTTAGATTGCGAACCTCCTGCATGACGGACCGATGCAAATCCTTTAATATCCAAAAAGCCTGTACCTCCGGCCATTAGGATGGGCTCGCTAAGCTGGATACACAGGCGAGGCAAAGGGCGCGCTACAAAGCAGATTTGGCGCAAAATGATACAAAAGAGATTCAGTCTTTACGCCATTACGGCTTTCAGAGGGATCCCATTGCACGAACCACCACCCCCCACCCCTAATCCTGGGGCCACACACTTAATTACACCTCATTATTTGGATGAATAACAACGAGCTGACCGAAATCCCCCCTCTCCACCCTTGGGCTCTCAGCTTAATCAGCAGTGCTCAGAATGAGTGTGTGTGTGTGTGTGTGTGTGTGTGTGTGTTGGGATGGAATCTTAAGCGGCCTAATATGGTAACATGGTACATGAACGGTTGTTTAGAACTCACATATTTATACTACCATAAGCACGGGTAGGTGATGGGATAAATTTCAAATAGTACAATAGTCAGTTCTCCTCCCGACGCAGCATAACCTCAAAGGATATGAGATTTTCTGTGGGGGTTTTCCCCCTCAGATGAGTTGTCACTTTTAGACTGTCGGAGCTCATCAACACGGGGGTCGTCGACAATTTTTTTTAACAGACAAGGCAACACTAGCTTGACGCCAGTCCTCCCTCAGGAAGGAGTTCTGTACCCTCCCTACTATAATCACACACTAAGGTAGGGACCTGTAGAACTAATTCCTAGCCCTAAAGATCGGGAATTCAATTCTAACCCAGGTCCTTCAACTATAATAATAATAAAAAAAAAATAAAAAAAATATATATCTTCATGAATTTTTCAAGAGCCGTTTCGTAGTGGAATAGATGTCCTAGGGTGAAATCTGGCGAAGACATCCCCGAGGACCTCGAAGGTCCAGGAGATTTCCGACGGCTCAGACAGTCCTCTCACCGACGGCTGCCGGCCCAGCCCCAAAACAGTCCGGGTTTCTGAAGTTTACTTTTCCCCAGTTTACAGTTAGTCTGTCGGCCGCGAGTCGTGACGGACCCTTGAAACGGCTTATCATCGTCCGAACTCAACCCAGTTAGGAATCGCATTTCTCCAGGGCTCGGACCCCATTCCGGGGGTCACTAATGCTCCTTCCAGCTGATTGTTCGCCCGTATTTACCACCTGCATGTCTGCTTCTCCAGCAAATAATGCGCTTTCTTAAAACACGAATTTCGTTTTGCCCGGTCCATTTGCCCCAAAGGAACACCCTTATTACGTCTAATCAGTTTCGATTTAATGCTTGATTTTCTATCCCAACGGCCATTAATCAGTAATTGCTCTCCGGCACAGCCTCTAATTATTTCATACTTCCTCTTCCTGGAGGCAAAATAACCCTCCAGTGAAAACAACTCAGTGTTAAATTATTTTGTAAAGGTAAGGGAAGGTTGTAGCCTTTAATTAATAACCTATAATTTTTAACCTTTCTTTCGGCATGTGAATAAACCATTTCTTGAGAGTTTTTTGTTCTATTTAATATGAAAATGAAATAAGTATAATAAATAAAATATGTTTCTTCAAGATTTGAGTTTACCTTTCATTTTTATAATTACTCGATCTGATTGTAAATTAAGTTTTTCATCCATTCACATGTTCCTTCATGTAATTATTTACATAACTAAAGGAAGTTATGTTCTTATGATTGATCATAACGCTGTGTCTTATCTCAATACTATTGAATAGTCCCACAAAAACTGCTATGTTCTTCTTTGTCATAAATTCTCTCTGTAGACTTAATAATGAATTACATCCAAAAAGAAACAATGAACAGTATAAAATAACCCAAAAGCTCAAAAACTTTGAATTATTATAATTCCTCATCTTATGAAATAATATGTGGAGACTAAAAAGTTGAAGAAAAATAAGAAATACTTTTCAGTAGTTTTTTTTTTATTGTGTTTTTTAATTGCAGGAAAGTTAGGTAAAAACTGATTCTTTATTTTACATTTTATTTATTGATCTATTCTCCAAAAATCATTTTTTCATTTATTATCAATTCCTCAGATTAATTTAAAAAAATTTTACTTATCGTCTTAATGAAGATATTTTTATATACAGATGTTATTACATTTAAAATCAGTTCAGGAGCAGCAGAAATATGAAGATTTCCCGTGTTTTAATAAAAATAAATAAATAAATGACTATTTTGACCTTTCAAGTAGTAGTGGGTGGTAATGCGAGTATTGGTTGAGATAGATTGGGATTGTTCTAGAATTTCGAGTGAAAAGAGTCAAAAAGTCGCACACAATTTATAGTTACATTCCTAAATATTTTATTTAATATTTAAAAAAAAATGTATTCTGTAATGACTGTTAAAAATAATTAAATTTTCCAACTATTAAGGTTCATTAATAATTGTTCTGACATTTAAAATCGTTTTTCCTTTTCCTCTACCCACTTAGTTACATCCCATAATAATTATGTTAATTTAATTTAATTCATACGCCTATAGGGTTGAATTTAATTCATACGCCTATAGTGTTGAATTTAATTCATACGCCTATAGTGTTGGATATTGCTTTCCATAACAAATATAAGAAGAAGATTTCTTCTGGATAATAATAAAGACAGAAGTAGAAATACCAAATTTGGTTATTCTAAAATGTATGGATGTTACATATCATATTTAAAATATATAAGGTAGAAACACATATTTGTAGATTTCATTTTTATCAGTTTATGTTTTTAGACTCTTTTTATAAGTTTTTTCTGATGAATAACTTATGAGCCAACAATAGCATCGATTGATTTAGTTGCTCATCAGCTCTGATTTTAACTGACTTTACTCAAGACAATTAATTATTGCGTATATGAACTCACTGAAGTCTATGATTTAATGTAAATTTTTTCGTGATTTATATTTTTAACATAATTTTTTTTTTTGCACCACTTGTAGTACATCTTCATTAAGAAGGAAAAATGCCTTAAGGCCTTAAGAAAACGCATTTTTAGACATTTGAAACATATATTAATTGTAATTGTAAAAAAGTGACTCTACATTAACCGTATAGTTGGATGGGTCTTGGTATTTTTCAGTGCGAATGGTATATACACAATTGTTCGTTGAAATATTCGATTTCGATTAATTGATAATTATTTTCGGCTTACACGTACGCTCAAATGCTTTGAACACACGAAAGGCGAGGATCTAAAGGAAACATTGAATGATTACTGATTCTAACTCATTAAGCAAGAGGAATATTTTATTGCTTGCAGAACATTCCTCCCTGGCGTGAGTTGGCTACCATGGACTTTTCCCTGGGAAACTTGAAGATGTAATTCAGAACGGGTCTTCGATTAGTGAAGAGAAATTACCCAAGTTAAGTCTATAGAAGATGAGGGTGTCTCAAAGTCATATTTTAGCCAAAAAGAAGCGTGGAAGACAACTCCCTCTACTTACCAACGGGGAAACATAGTTTTAGGATTACGGTAGGTAGCTAGATTCCTCACCCAGTTTCCTAGCCTGGAGAACAAAGTACCCTCTCGAAATAATTGAAACCCCCGCCCTATTACGTGTACAATCTCGGAGACCGCTATTGCCTGCAGTGCGGCGGGGACTGGACGGACTCGCGCGAGTTCCCGTGAGACCTACCGCCGCGGTGGGGGAAGGTTGCAAGATCAAGGCCCCCTCTTCTTCGGCCTCGCCCTCTCTCCACACTCCGGATCCTGGATTCCGTCCTGTCCTCCCTCCAGTAAAGCTTCATCAATGAGATTAAACCCTCGACTGGCTTAGCTGTTGATTTGTGACCTCAAGAATTCTCTCGTTGAGTTTGTGTTTCTAGCACGCTTAGGAACCAAATTATCTTTTGTCTGCTTAAAAATTACGTATATTAGATTTGTGTGAACACTAACCCACCCACCCACTCATATGCACACACACACACACACACACAAGTATGTATCTAGAACCGGAATGTCTAGCTGCCATATTTGTAAGTGTGTACTCATATGTACTGGAACCTCAGAAAGATCGTTATTGCCTATTTATATTACATCTTTATAGCCTTATTAAATTTGATAATTTTTTCGGAAACTTGGTGATCCGTTCTACTCCATCCCTCTTTGATCTTGGAGAACATTTTGATATGGTTTTACCTTCTTGACAGTATCAACAGTAGAGTAATGGATCTTATCGAACTGAGGGTTAACTTGTTGTTCATACATGTGACAGCATCAAAGCGACGTTGGGGAAGCATTACCCAAGCTTCATCTTACATATATAACTGGAGACGTAATCGAGATCAGGGGTCTTCGGTTACATTTAGAGTGAGGCAATGCTACGAATTAAGGATCATTTGCATGAGTCTCACTCGAAATATCAAGCGAATATCAGAGTGTAGACACACACTTATCAGATTTTGACAAACCGTACATAACTTTGCCCACATAGGATTGGTGAAGACATGAAAATTTTAATTTCTTCGGAAGTTTCGTCTTGTTACCTAAGTACTTAGATGGATGTCATAAAGGGCAATGTGCTCAAACACATTGTGGCAATGCAGCAAAAGAAGAACAAATTACATACAGTTAAATAATGAACAAAAAACAAAAACCAAGAAGATACACTCTTGGTAAATGGCTCTAAACAAACTAGCCAGATAAAAACAAGCCATAACTCCCAGAGAGCGTATTAATAGCAGGGCTGTATTCGGGAGTCATGTATCCATCAACAGTGGATCTCAGACGACCCCCGACTGGGTTCCTCCATCTCAGTGGCGTGAGCAAATAAAATAACTCACACACTGCAGTAACATGTAGAGTTGGGAAATCAAAGTGTACACCATAAATCAGAAACACTATAGGAATATATAAAAGTTTCTAGTAATGGGAAAAAAATTACAATAAAAAAAAAAAGAAAAAAAAAGGCAACATGATGTTATTGAATAATGAAACGTTATTAACTAAAAGTGCTCAGCACTAGGCTGTAAAATTGTCCTAAATGCAGGTGTCTTATTTTATAATTTTTTTCATGCATTTGTGAATGTAAGTTCTTTTGACTTGCCTTTTAATTTCATATAGATCATTTCGGACAAGACGATAGAACGTCATATTGATAATGGAAATACTTCCTGGAGTGGAAGTAAGTACTGGCTATCCTATGGGCATATCGAATCTGATAACTGTTGTTATTTTCATGTTGATAAAAAGCAGGAGTGGAAGTATGTTCAAGCGGTCCTATGGGCAAGTGATTAATGATACATTTTGTTACATTCCATGTTTATATTAAACATTAAAAAAACTAGAATAGGGAGGCGTGAATGGACTTCCTGAAAATATTTTTTAAGTTATAGGTAATTTTGGGACTCTTATAACACCTATATTAAAGTTAACCAAAGACCATACTTAATGCCAACCAGCGATGTTGGTGGTCCAGTTGATGATGAGCATATAATTAAAAATTTATTTTGTCTTTCATCGAAGGTAAATTGTTTGGAAAATTAGGTACACAAGTATTACGAACCATTTTCAAGGTGATATCATTCATATATAATTCTTCTAGGGGTAAACGGGAAAACAATTGGTTCCTATTGTGGAGTAATACAAGGTGCAATGATGAATAAATGAAAAATGAACGATGGTGTCCTGTATACTTACTGGTTTGTGTAAAATATACGATCATTTCTACTTACCCGACTCAAATTTCAATGTCCTTTCAAAATACAATAAAAGCTAAAACCCGTTTTATATGTAACACTTTTTACGACAGTTTAGTGATGTGTGTTGTTTTTCAATAGTGCAGAATATATATCCATGTTTCTGCACAAATCATGTCTTTCTTTCTTGCGAAATACATTGAATGTGAAAGAGGCTATTTCGTAGAAAATGTGTTAATTGGAACGGATAAAAGCTTTCAATAAAATTGGATATATAGTATCCAAGTAAGTATAGTAGGTAAACTTAGCGTTTTTATATCCAATATTTTTAGATAATTCTAAGGCTTAGATAATTCTAAACTCATCTATTATCTAAGGTTTAGATAATTCTCTTCTAATCCTTAGAACATATGGATATATGTTTTTTTATTTTTTTATATTTTAATGAAGCGGAAAAGCATTTTATTTTCTCTTATATAATTTAAAAAAGAGAATATCTTACCAGTACTTATCAGTGAAGATTTACTCTCCTTTTTCATTTCACTACCCTCCCCTCGTTCATAGTTACACGCCTTGGGGGTCCAAGGCCTATGGGTATAGGTGTACCAACATTATCCTTAAATGGCCTATATGTACAAGAGATTATCAAAAAGCAATGCAGGTGTGTAATAAGTCTCTATGAATATCTGAAAAGACACTAATATACAGCGGACTTAACCGTAAGCAAATAAAACAACACATATCAAAATTCATTTTAGCACTCAACACTTTTGATTGTAACTGTTTAAGAGCATCGCCAAATTTCGGATCATCCTCCACAGCTAACATATGAAAATATTGTTCCACTAATATGCTCAGATTAATTAATCTTTAATATTATCCATATTATTAGCACTTCTAACTCTTTTAATATAGAATTTAGCTGAATTGAATAAATATAATTATTGTTTAAGATTTTAATTAATGGTTGACATAGTTTTCTAAATTGTTATCATGGTTATTATTATTATATCATTTAATACTAATTACTGAAATAATGTTTATACACCGCTATACAACACCAGTGTCTCTTTCTGATTCTTATTCGTGCAATTAGTATACTTTTGCACTTAATTATAATTTCATGAATATTCATTCATGAATTGTGTGTACTGTTTGTATACAAAAATATGATCACTAGACTGGAAATATTTGAGTTATTCAATGATTAACTTGTCTGAAGTGAGAAAGTTATTAAAATGGTGAATGTTGTTCAGAGGAAATAGTGACTGTCTGAGCTGGACTACGTTTTTGTCTGCGGTCGTGTTGAAGAAAGAGATAATATTTCCGGGGCCGGTCCTCCAAGTGGGGATTTGATGTCTTGTTCAGAGAGGCTCAAGGGGGTTTCCCAACTTCCATCTGGCCCTTAACTTTTCCAAACTGCGCGACCGCCCCTACGCCAACCAAGGAGAGCGTTTCCTTCTTCCTCGGCTCTCCCTCCCGTCGATATTTTTACGTGACCGAAATTGCATTCCCTCCCCAAGACGCTCCTGGCCTGGGGGGTCTTGCACGCGCGTGTGGAGTGCTGCAGGGGTGAGTATTGGTGCCTCTAGCTCTCCTCTTATGAAATACATAAAAGTCGTCCACTCCCCTCCTGGAGGCGCGAGCGAGACACGGGAACACGTACTGGCTACACGAGCACTCTCTATTGCGGTTACTTTCCCCTAAGCCCCCCCCCCCCCTATATTTCACGATTCTCTGTATACCACTATATACACTTACTGGCTAAGCTGTTTGGAACTTTACCCTGCAATAATAAAAGAAAAACCTACAGCCAATTGTTGTGTTACCACACATCACTTGTTTATTTCATAAAAATCAATAGTTACTATTAGACATTTCCATAAATTCTTTGTACTTTTGGTGAGAATAATTAGCAGTGTCATATATCAGTAAATATTTACAGAGGCTAGTGACGATGCTTAAATAAAGATTTAACCACTTCTTCAACCTACTTTTTTTTTATTTTCAAAGCGCTGAAAGAGCAAAATTCAACCAGAACAACATAGCTAAAAAACATAAAAAACTTGACTATTCGAAATTTTAGATATGAAGAATCTTGATTTGGGAGTAGTATGGGCCAATTAAAAAAAAAATTGTAAAAGCCGGCAATTTTATTATTATTATTATTATTACAAAAAATCAATGTAAAGGGGTGTAAAATGTAATTTTCTAATTTATTTGAATCGTAAAGGGAGCTAGAAAAAAAAAAAAACTCCTCAGCCGGGGTGGTAGGGAGTTTTTTTTTTTCTAGCTCCCTGTACGATTTAAATAAATAATGAAATGTGGGATTACTTTACCACAATTATCATCATGATTTTAATTTTCTAACATTAATATACTTACCGTTTCTTCTTCCGGGTTGGACCGTGTCAAATTGTTGTTATTTGCCGAGCTTTCGCACATCATGTGATGGCTTCTTCAGGGCTGAAAAGAGAATGAGAGTTGTAAAAGAGAGATTTAAAATATACCACCTGGATTTAAAATCTCTCTTTTACAACTCTCATTCTCTTTTCAGCCCTGAAGAAGCCATCACATGATATACGAAAACTCGGAAAATAACAACAATTTGACACGGTCCAACCCGGAAGAAGAAACGTTAAATACATCTGACGACCGTCGAAGCTACGTGAACATTAATATACTTTTTTTTTTTTTTAACTCACATTTAATAATGTTAAATATTTAATAATATTTAAACACTTTTAAATATTTTTTGAATGTAAAATATTTAAAAATGAAAATACAAGAGATGATATACGAGACATATAAACCAAATTTTGTAAATAGGCTTTATATTGTAAACCAATGAATACATTCATTTGGACTGAAATTTAGTAAGTGATAAAAAAAGTATTTTCACAAAATCATTTATTAAAAAAGCTATTTAAAAATTAGTCTATAACATTTCGCTCGCTTACCCCAATGTTCTTCCAAGATTGCCTAGAACTTACTTTAGCGATCTTTACTTTTGTCTTAATTTATTTTTCAAACTTTTCAGATCAAAATGATCTTAAATTCAGCTTAGAAAATCTGATTGCTGTTTTACTGCTCTCGCTAGACGGCATTCCTCAAAACCGCGAATAGATGTGACACAGACTGCAACATTTCTAGGTTATCCACGAGATCATGAAACCACAATCTGGTTTTCCTGGCGTCATCTGCCACACTCACTGGTTTTCCCAAGATTTCTCATTACAACCTCATCAGAGGCTCCTTAATATGCACTTCTCCAGTTTTGCGAGGTACAGGAGATCGCTCAAGACTATGTAAGCCAATTGAATTTCCGATTTGTGGTTTTATCTAGATCTCAGTGTTTCAGGGTCCTTTGAATCTTAAATTCGCATTTCTATACATTGGTCTGTCTATCTCATGCGTATCTCTTAAATGGGTGGCTTTATTTTGTAGAGGAATAGCATCTATTGCCTATATACTAATTTATGCTACCAAACCCTTTGTCCCTCTGAATTCGAAATACTTGTTTTGCACACAAAAAGTATGTCTCCAAGAGTACATAGAAAAACAAGTTAAGCAGCAATGAAATTTAATGTATTAGCACTATATATGTCCTTAAAAAAAATTTATATGTGTATATATACACATTGATAAATGTTGGTTTTTATTAAGAAAATGACACTAAATTAAATTTTGGTATTATTTAGTTTACATATATACAACACAACAAAGACCATTTTTGCACATACATAATGCGTATGATGTACGTTCATTTGATTTTGATTTTGTTGTGGTATATTACAATTTGTTTGGCATATTATGTAATCTCTAAAGAAATTACGTAAAAGGATATTATTTATAAATAGAGTAGAAATAGAAATCTTTGGATGTAGAGATTAGTAATGGAATACCTTCGATCGCATGAAAATATGTAAAGATGTTGACGAGTTAAATTTTTCTCTTCCCCCTAAATTTATTTTATTTAGCAGTAATAGGAATGAATCTCTTTTCCTTAGAGATAAAACAATTTGTAAAGGACATCATTCATGTGGTTTCTTCATATAGGATAGTAATTTATGTATCACGAGGGAAAAACTCTTAAGACGAAAACGTAAGAGTGTTATCTGTAATCTCTCTAAAATGAATTAGTACTCTTACCAAATGTTTCTCCTCAAGTGGATTTGAGTAAGTGAAGTCTCTGAGAAAAAATAAAACGCTCATGAATGACCTGAACGAAGAAACTAGTGATAAACGAGTGGCTGTTTGTTAGGCGGTAACTGGAGACCGTCCCAGATGGCGCTGGGGTGCAGGTGGAGAAAAAATAGGGCGGGAAAGGCGAGCATACATCCAGGAGGCTTTGCGTGGGCACATGACGAGTCTGTTGTACCCCCCTTCCCCCACCCCCCCAGAGCAACAGGGACAGTAGCTGGAAAACAATGGGGTGCTTGAAGTCGCTAACATGCAATCTTGGTCTCCACTTCAACCCCCATTGGCACAGATTTTGCAAGGAAAGAGATTGGCAAGTACCTTCCTAAGCAAACGGCAAATCCTGGAGTCCTGCAATCCTACATTTGCGATGTTATCTTCTGGAGTCATCTAGTGCCAATTGTGTCAATCCAATAAATTTGAAATGCTCAATTTCTAATGATTAATTTTTGTGGAATGCCGATTTTAGCTTGGAGTCAAAGAAAACATTTTTTTTTTTAATTTCTCTATCCTTCACACACTGCAATATTTTTCACATAAATTGAACTATTAGAATTATAAAAAAAATTTAAAATAAATGACGCTTCGCGCCGACCCCACCAGTCCCTCCAGACTGGCCTAATGCCCTCCAGAGGGACATCAGCTATTACTTTCATTGTGCTTTATGGAATTTTAATACAATTTTAGTAATTTATTCTTCTCTTACAAGCTAACCTAAATGTAAAATGGGATCTCTGCTTTAATTTAGCTTTAGTATGTTTGTTTTCGTGTGATTAGAAAAAAAATCTCTCTCCAATTATTGATAATTCATTACGATGCTGTGATATTCACTCAGTTTTTACAACTCCTTCGGAAAGGAATGTATTTATTGTTCAAGACTTGTTTATATTTAAGTTATTTAATTATTTTTGTTTTCAGTAGACAATGACAGAGATTTTCTCGTTTTAGATGAGATATTTTAGTTTCTTTTTCACTAAAAAACAACCTATGCTTAAATAAAACAAAAAAAAAATCCAATTCATATTCAACGAAATTGTGTCCCATGAAAGTTTAGAATACAGAAAAAGTTCTTAAGAATGAATCACGAACAGCGGCAGCGCCACTCATAAAACCCTGTAGACACTTCGGATTCCTTATATATTTTTTTTTCTTCCAATTCTTAATACTACACTAAACCCTTTGCCGAGGAAATAACCTATAAAGGAAAATCCAATAAAAACAGCTTTCACTTTTTCCGGGGGGGGGGGGGGAGAATAACTGTAAGAAATACTGAGCACAACGCCCATTCACCAGGAAAATCGTAACGGCTCAATAAAATAAGTTTTTAAGAGCTCAGTCGTCAAGTGCGTGTCCCGTCGAACGCCTTATCTCCCGGGAGAGGGGAGAGATTACTGTCTCCAGAGGTGACAGTTTATGTGTCAGTAAATCAGAGAACTGTAGGGAAAGTATTGGTATTTTCTAGTTATAACTCACAAGACAATTGCACAATATAGAGTAAGTATTCCAGGGGGTAAATCATTCAATCAGTATAGGAAATAAGGTAATTTCGTGCTATTTCTTCTTCAATTTAACAGTACTTAAGTGTGGATGGCAAATTAAAAAAAAAAGTGATTCACGTAGACCTCAACGGTCGCCAGGAATATTCTTCACCAAGTAGAAAAGTTACTCTTTGTTGAGCTTAAGGGCTGAAAGAAGAATGAATAATGAGGAATATCCACTTTCAGCCCTGAAGAAGCCATCACATGACGTGCGAAAGCAGGGCGAAAAGTAATTTTACCACATGATCAAGACCTGCAGAAGTATTTTTATACATGATGAATTAACTCTTTATTTAAAAAAAAAATTTATCTGAATTAAAAAAAAAAAAATTATCTGTATTAAAAAAAAAATTATCTGTATTTAAAAAAAAATTATCTGTATTTAAAAAAAAATTATCT
>KZ807572.1:202805-221745 GCA_000696205.2 Oncopeltus fasciatus
AAAACTATAGGCAAAAAAATCATTGAATATATGTATATAAAATTATTTTATGTTAAATAAATTTCAAAATATATATTTATTTTCTTACTTCAATTAACTGTAATAAATTTACATTTCACTTATAAGAAATATAAAAAAAAACAAAAAACGAATGCATTCGACTTCTATATGTAATTGTTGTATTTTGTAATTTTACAAAAATTTGAAAAAATAAATTAGTAGAGAATATTTTGGGGTTCACCGAAGGTTGTTTTTTCGAAAGAAAATATTTACCATCCAGGATAGACAACATAACAGCTTTCTGATCGAAACTTAAGTGTTGATGTAAAATATTACATTTTGCACTTATTGTGTTGTATTTTTTTTTTCAGGATTATATTTATTATTTTTACTATAATTATGGTTATCGTTAATAATTTTTAAATTCACTACTAATAACTAAAATGTCCATTAATATTCTACTTGGACTTTCTCTTGATTCATTTCTTTTTATCTTGCCCCATTTGAAATCTAATCCACAACAATAGTTGAAAAAGTAAAATTCCTATATTTTATGAAGAGAGGTGACCGCTCAGCACTTGAAGTTATACTCTTTAATAATAGGAAATAAGATAAAGTTATGTTGTGTTTTTCTTATCAATAATAATAAAATAAATATTAATGAAATTTCAGATTGGTCTTTTAAAATTTCAAAGTAATATTATTATTTATGTCTATGTACGTGCCTAATAAATATTCATATGCGAGTGACAGAGTGTGCGCGAGTAATTACACTGCACAACAAAAAAATATTGTGGTTCAGATTTTTTTCTTAAATTTAATGGGATTATACATAATAATACCTCTCCTAAAAAAATCCTAATTGGGATTATGCCAAATTCTGATGCTGAATTTGAAAGTATGTCGAAACTATACAAATATGATAATACTAGTTCAGGTTATGCCCCTAACCTTTGACATCATTTATGAATATCATTAATCCCTTTTTGAAATGGTACTGTGAATTAGTTCCGAATACCATGCAATGGCCGTATCCAAATGGACGGTTTGTAGTATCAGACTGATGACGCAGGATAATCCCCATGTGTCTTCGTACGTGACAGGCTTGCGTAATGGTGAAATGCCCCGGACTTGGTACGTGTAGGGTATTTATGTAACTATTGTCGTATGGCCCCCACCACAACAGCCGGGTGGAAAGCCAAACGTAACATAGAATAATAGCTCGCGATTAATATTTTTTTTTTTAGCAGAGCTCAATTCCTGGCATTTCTTTTGCCGCGGGTTATCCAACGGCGCGTGAGATTTCAATTGAAGGCTGTTTTTGTCTTTTTAACAGAGGATTTCTGTTTCTCTTCCGGATATCGTGTTTTCTCTGTGACAAATTGGCTGTTGTTAGCCGTGAGAGGAACTTCACACATCGAAGAAAGATGCTTTTTCTGCAGCTGGTACTATTAGACATTCTACAGAGCATTTAAGGTAAATCTCAATATTTACTGGCTTAAATATATCTTTTTTAAAAATTGATAAATTTTAATAAAAATAAATTAGTAAACATTAAAAAAATTGGAACGTGACATGATTTTGCAAGAATTTCCTTAATTCTCTTCACCAATCTTACTTGTAAAATAAATTGTCATACTCTCACCCAGACAGACAGAGGGTGTTTTAGTATCTGTATTTTTTTCAGTACAGAATTCATTGCAAATTCGGGGAAGGTTTATGAAAAAATACAATTTTAAAACAATGCAAGAAGCTTTTAAAAAAATAATTTACAATTTATTATTAAATTTAAATAATCAGCATACAACATATCTGCTGAAGTTTTGGCTCACATTATAAGCCATCTTCAGGGCCATAATGAAGGTGAGAGAGGACTTAATGTCACAATGATCAAATGTTCATAACTGGATCAAATGTTCATAGATTTTTTTTAATTGTATTTTTCTTTGGATCAACTTAGATCGAACCGCAATAAATTTTCTATCAGTTATTCCTAAGCTCAAACACTGTGTTAAAAAAATTTTTAATGAGTGTCAACCTCCCTTTTAGGTCATTGAGGGAGGGGCTATATACTGGTTCCCATTCCATTATAAACATACATAGTTCAGAACAAGCCTTTATTTATCTATAAAAGCCTGAACAGGGCGGGATTTGAACCCGCAGCGCCAGGACTGCGATACACAACGGATCCTTTGAGTTACCCCGGCGCCCAGCGAAACTTAGTGTATTCCTTAAACGAAGGATGAATTTGTTAATTTCAGATATCCACCTAAGTTGAGGGTGGGTTTTAAGACAGACGGAAATGAAAAATCTTTTTATCTTGTGTTCATTATTAGTAAAGTTGAAATATTAATATGGTTAAATGTTTTTTTTTTGAATATTTATACTCTTTAATGTTTTTATAAAATACATATTTAGGAAAATATTTAAGAACTTATTTCGTAGTTTTGAAGTTCGAAAAATACCTTTTTTTTGTTAACTTGATAATATGATCAATTGGTTTATTTTTTTTTTATGGAGATCACATTGTGATAGATTAGCTAATTAAAATAACTTTATTTTTATTTAATTACGAAATAATATGTGTATTGTAAAGGTTTGAAGATTTGACTCTTTTTTTTAATAACTTTTTATGAAAACCACTGATTAAGGAATATTTATATTTTTAAAAATACAAAAGTTCAGATTTTCCCTTTTCTTCCCATCCTATTTGGACATTCATAGTAAAGATTTTCTTTCCTTCTTATCGGATTTTTATGCATTTAAGGTCCAAGTTTTAAAACAAATATACGAATAAAATCGTAATGTTTGGATATAGATTCCTTGCCTTGAAAATTGATATATTTATACAATATAGATTAAACAGATTTGTCTGAAGATTATAATCTTGTGTTATAATACACTCCAGATACTCCATTTTCATCTTTGTGAAGATCCATGGCTGTCCAACCAAGGCAGGAAACTAGCCTCAACCGTTCATCCCTGTTGAATACTTCACTTGACAATTCCAGAGGAAAAATATATTTTTTTTCTTATCAATGTATGCAGTGGATTCTGTATTTATATTTAATTCAGGCGGCCGAAAGGATTAGAACCACTCTTTTGTAAGCGCGTTCAACATATTCACTGCTTTGTACATTGTTTCAGTAACTCTCCCCCAAACATACCGCCAGAGTTTGTATAAAATAAAATGATCCTCTTTTGCTCACTTTCGAAATACATAATAAATAGAATTCATTATTAAACTCTTGTTGCGTATGCAAATTGAGAATATGTTTTGTTTAATTTTTTATATAGGAGACTAACAATTTTATCACGAATGTTATCTCCTTATTATCAGTTTATTTTGACATTTAAATTTGACTTGTATATATATATATATATCTGACAAGATTCCCCATTCCCCATCTTTCATCCTCTGACATCCTTCCCTANTGTTTCAAAAATATGCGGCTCTTATTATATATATATATGTATGTATGTATATAAATATTTATTTATTGAACTTTTATACTTCAATGAAATAAAACTATTCGTTAGTACCATAACGTGCTGAAATATTTCATCGACTTTTTCCCTATCAAATAAGCTTAAACGTGTGTGTTTTATAAATGTAAAGATTACGTCACTCATTCTAGTGTCATGGGAGGACATTTCTCCCCAAATGTCGTGCCATGACACTAGAATGAGTGACGTCAGCTGGACGCTCTACAGAGATGGAGTTTTACCCCTACAGATGGAAGTTCCGACCCCTTTCCCCCACCTTAGCGATACCCCAAAGCTATTAGGCCTATTATTACCCCCACTAGGACACATACTCCGAGTCTACTCAACTTACCAACTTGGCCGGATCCTCAACTAACATAACCGTATACAACACACCGGACTGACACTAAAGACAGAGTCCGAGCACTTAGCCCTGTCCAAGGGAGTTTATTGTGGATACCCTTCCAAATTTGCTAATCGAGTTTGGTAACAAGTCAATGGTAGTTTAGTACCAGCGCTCTCCCAGGCAAAATAAGCATTTTGCGACGTCCTTAACTTCTTGATAACATTTTAATTGATTATATATTAATTATTTAAAATATTTAGACAAATATATCAGCTAAGGATCGGACCTAAGAATTTAGAAGTGGATTTACCGGCCTTATTTACCTAATCTTTGTGTCACCATCTAAAAAAATTCGTATTATAAATGAGAAATGTAACAGAACCTAATTAGCTTTCTAAAAAAAAGCGTTTTTAATTATTTTAGATTTTTATTAAAATTTTACAGATTTAAACTTAATCCTTGTTAAGTATAGGAGTACTCTTTAGGAGTTAAATGAATTCAGAAAATGAATTAAACCAATTTTAATAGTAAACAATTAATGAAAGGGAATAGAATAAAAAAAATCTATCTGTCCCCGACAGGACTCGAACCTGGATCTCCTGCTTTCCGGGCAGGTATGCTTCCATTACACCACCGGGACGAGCTAGATAGCTTATTAAATTCCCAACACAATACCGAGAGCCTAACCCACGAAAAAGACGAATACATCGTTTATTAAAAAATGATAATTATCGTAAAGAAATGAACGTTTTTCGTTAAATTTAATTTTACTGCTCTATGTAGACTCACCCTTATCTGAAAACTTCAAATAAGTCTCTTCTGTTCGGATAATATAATTATTTCGCTATAATTGTAACATATAACCTGTGTGAGCACATATGAGTATGTAAAAATTTCGATATATTGCATATTGATTGTGATTAGACCATGCTTTTATTTTCTCAAATGAAAGATCGTTGAAGAACTGTAGAAAATTCTTTGTCATTTAAGGCATAAGGAATGCGAATAGCTTGATTTGCTAATATTTTGATTTACTATCTAGATTTATGGTGTAGCTCTTGTATAATCCTTCTTAAAATGTAATATTCAATGGATTTTTTAATGATATGCCCGGTGAAATTCATCGACTTTGCCTGCATGTTTTTATGTGTTTAAGAGAATTTTTTTTTTCCATTGTATCAATTAATTAATGTTATACACTTTCTCTTGCGAAAAAAAAAAACACGAGAAGACATTTTAATATAAAAGTATAATTGGAATGAAATCGCTTATCATCGTCTTTGCCCAACGGTCATGTGTGTGTGTGTGTGGGTTTTTGCTTTTGAACACAACGGGTGAGATTGATCAAATCTGTCGGTATACGAGAGGAGTCAAAGGTGAAGAAGAAAGTGACTGTTGATTAGTTGAACGTGGTCTCTCTTCTCCCTTCGACGCTAAATATTTTGGCGGGGGATCTGGCGACGATACTCGTCAACCGATGACAACAGATTCGATTTCTCTACTCCCCCTGCACACGAAAAGGGAAGTCCCACTGTCATGTCCTGGGCTGAAGAACTTTCTCCTGTAGGGTACTGTTCATTCAGGAAAACGTATTTTCCGTAAGTGATATAGCATTCTTGAATTTTCAAAAAGACACCTCATGTCGCCAACTGTACAGAGATCTTTTGATGCACAAGGGCGCGTGGAGATACATGAAATGAACCAAAGGAGTAACTGTTCTCTCAGTTTTTTTAATAAATCATCGGCGGTATTTTGGAAGATTTCATGCTACGATTCAGAACTGAAGCAATTGATTATTCGGATAGAAATTAACTCGTGGAAAATGATGGAAATATACTCGAGATAGTCTGAATCCATAGAATCTGAGAGAGTTTTTGCTAAAGTCTTAGCGAGGAATCTCCAAAGGAACCATGCATGCCCTGATTGCTCGAAAGGAGACCGTTCTCTCTCTCACACACACACTGTATCCACTCATCATGCAGATTATATTCAGTGTTATGAATGGTACCGGAGAGCCGGCCGTGAGGAATCCAAGCCACCCTGCCCTTGATTCTTCTAGGTCCGATGGTCGGCCTCATTCCTGATGCCTGTGGCAGGATGTGGTGTGGACTCAGCTTCCTACTGAGCGTGTCATAACTACCACTGACGGAGACCACTAACACAACCTTTAACCTTCGTCTCAGACCCAACAGGCTTTAATATGCAGTTTTATTCTTCGGCTTCAGTCACTGGAATTCCTGTCATATTATTCCTGAAATTCCTATTCCCAGAGAAAAATAAGCACGGGTCTATTAAACCATGAATTTCCTTTAGAAGAAGAAATTCTTTTGAAGAATAAATGTGTTCTTTCTTAGATGATTTTAGTTGGGGTTCGGTCAAGGTAGATCCAAAAAAACAGAAATTTAAAAAATGTATTCTTTAATAAAGGATTATCTGCCAACGTTTCGGCTTACATTGTAAGCCCATCTTCAGGGCTATCATGAAGATGAAAGACGTCCTGTCCCTAAGTTCACATTTCCATGACGAAGAATAAAACTGCATATCAACTAAAATCATCTAAGAATAATATCTACGGTAAAAAAAACTCCTTTTTTTCCTATTTTTCTCCTTTAAATGTGCCCTTTATTTCCCAAATAGTTAAATCATTGACTATTATTCTAATTTAGCCTGAAACTTCTTGAGACTTATAAATAGATATTTATCACAGAGAAAAATATTGTCTCAAAAAGACAATTTTATTAATCAAATTCATTATTTAAAGTCGTTTCAGTTTTTCTTTTTTTAAAAATATTCATTGCGCGTCGACTGCTAATATGATAGGGGCTAATATTTTTTATTACTATTAAAACTAGGTTATAAAATTGACAACTTTAAAAAGTAGTAAAATACTAATAAAAATTATAATAAATAACAACAACAATAAATAACAATATCAATGACTATAAAAAAAACTTAATGATCCTTAACTTAATATCATTAACATTATTGTATCAAGTTCATAAATTACGTACGTCGCTTCGACAGGAGTATAAGATGGGGTTTTCAAGGGCTGTACATTGGTAAAAATTTCTTGTTTCAAAAATATGCGGCTCTTATAATATTCAACGCGAGGGGCGTTTTTTTAAATTTTTTAAAAATTTTTTTAACGATGAAGAAAGATCAAATTGGTTTTGTCCCATCAGCGCTGAACAAGCATTACTCAGAAAGTTATTTAAACTTAAAACCAAAATAATGTTTTTTATCAGATTTTCCACCTGCTTATTGCTATAAATAAAAGTTTTTCCAGCAACATTTGATAAGAAATCCATAGTATCAATAATAATGATAATTTTTAAACAGAAAAGCAGAATTTTCTCAACTACTAAGCATGAAAATGGCTTAAGTTATATTTTTATCCTTTAAACAAAAAGATAGTTGTCTTATTTATTTAATCAGTGAAGTTAATTTCATGTGTTTGGAAAGAACTTTATATTATTATTATTATTATATGTAAAAAAGTTTTTTTTTTAAATATTAAGATAGACTTTACTCATTTAGCAGCCTTTTATCGTTTAATTAAGAATTCGATTTATAGGCAAAAATTTTTAAATTTTATTTCAATCAGCCAGAACAAGAAAAAATTAATTTCCGTCATTTATCTGGACTTATTTATACCTTATCAGGCGTTAATTTGAAGTTGATTGCCTTCGAAGCACCTGAGAAAATTGTGACTTTGTATTAGCAAATATTAATTATTTCATAAACAGCAGTTGGAAATTTTCTTTCTCACGGATTGCTGAAAAACCTTATAATCCATGCAGAAAAAACGCCAAGACGTTATGATCGTATTTGAAATGTAAGATGGGGCATTATAAATTATGGATTCAACCAGAATGTATTAATGAAACATATCAAATGCACTGAAATTGTACAATTTGAAATACAAAACGGTTTTGCATGAAATTTCGCAAAATTTTGAACAAATTCTTCATGAGTCTATGAAGAAATACTACAAAGATCATAAATATTTGGTTTACTGATACGCATTAATTGTCACTCTCCTTTTTGATAGGAAATTGAACTCCACTATCGCTTGTACAATATATATATATATATATATATATAAACTCTGGGATAAAAAAATGTGCATTATTATATTTTATAAATATTCTACATATACAAAAACAATAGGAGTGTACTATCCTTCAAATCCAAATAATGTGTGTGTGTGTGTGGGTTTTTGCTTTTGAACACAACGGGTGAGATTGATCANATATATATTATAAAGATCTGAATAAATAAGTAAACAATAAAAGATGGAAATGGAGAGTAGTTTGATGTTTTCACCTGATTATTTTTTCTTCTGTTTTTTTTTGTTTCTTTTGGTCCTCACATCCCCTTCTCATTTGGTAAATTCCGAACAGCCCCCATGTTTCTTCTCATTCACTAGTCAAGGCAAAAGAACCTTCCCTCCTGCAGTAAAGATACGGATCTAGAAACCGTCACCTAAAAAGTCTTCATCAGACCTCACCCCTTCGGAGAGTCCATTTGATGTGCAGGTGTTCCATTTTAGAATCGGTGGGGGAAAAAAAAGGGGGGGTAGAAAAAACATAAAGGTGTGATACGGATTACAAAAATACTATAAAGATATATCAGCGATAATGGTTATTACGTCATCTGGATTCTAATGTCAACAAAATATTGAGATTATATGAGGTCATGAGGCACCAGTCATATTTTAGACTTACTGTTTAATATACTTTTAACTCTCACTTATTTTTATTTAACAGCTTTAGCAGGTGTAACAGCAGCTTTCAGCATGTGGATAAAACACGTTCAGGCCTACACAAATGTTTACACTTGCATTAACGCACATACGACAGAAATTTATCTTGTTGTTAGGTAGGCAATCACATGGAATGTGTTTGATCTCTTTAAATAATTACAGATAAAATACCTTACATAAAAAAATATTAAATCTTGAAATAGTTAATTTAGCCATTAATTTCATATAGTTTATTTATAATTTATCAGCGCAGGAACTCTCTAACACGCACGCGTGTTTATGTGGTATAAAAAAAACATTCAGACATTGATTAGAATATTTCTGAATTTAATAGAAATAAATCATGGAAGTGGAGATTTATTTTTATTAAATTCAGAAATATTCTAACTAATTTTCAAACTATTTTATCATTACCAGAACATTAACTTAAGTGAGAAAATCTGGGGAAAATACCCAAATCTATTTGTCAAGAATGTGAAATAAATATCACCAAAGCCAAGATATTTATTTCACATTCTTGACAAATAGATTTGGGTATTTTCCCCAGATTTTCTCACTTAAGGTAATGATAAAATAGTTTGAAAATTAGTAATTAATATTTTTCGGATCACAAAGCTATCCATTATTTATTGGAGTGATTGCAAAAAAAAAAAAAAAAGTATTGGAAAAACAAAAGAAATTTCAGTTTTAGTGAATGTGTATAATAATAATTTAAAGATTTATTTCCAATGATTCAGGCCACGAATTATCATTCTACCTTGAATAATATGATATATGTGAAGTGAATAATGGCGATTTCCAATAGAAGTATTCTTATTATTTAATTGATCTATTATTGCAACTAGCTTCTTAACATATACATTATTGTAACTATCATACCTTCTATTCTCCGTCTTCATTGGTTTCTGCAAACCATCTTCTGTTGGCGAGCGCTTTCGGACATTGTCCATCTTCTGGCCGAATACATACGTTCACTGTCACGGTCTGTATTCTGTATTGTAACTTATACAATGAAAAGTAAGATCATGGAGGGAAACACTATGAACATTTAGCCCTCCTATTTTAAGCAACCAAAGATTGGCCAAGGATTGGCTTTGGGCAATCTTTTATTTCTCGGCAAAAGCTTGTCCAGGGCGGGTCTCGAACCCGTAGCGTCTGCCTTAAGGGTTCTGAACGAATCCCCTCGGATTAACATGGCGTTGATTTCATCAGTTAATTTGTTCTTTTGTTATACTACAATACATGAACGAAATTTGAACAGGATATTGTCACATAACTAGACGCCATATATATTAGTCATACTTTTATTTTATTTCTTCTTTTAGCTCAATATTTGTCAGGGCTTGATTAGTCAGCTAGACTCTTGAGATAAAAATAAAAGTAGTTAATTCATAATTATTGATAGATAACTAGATTATATAGATTTTTTAATATATAATAATAAAAAAACTCTTAAATGAGATAAATAAAGCAAAGATGAAAATAAAACAAATTCTATAGAATTGGATGAATAAACTTCACAATTAATGAAAAGGCCTTTATCAAAATAACTTTATTGGATTTTAATCTGAATGACCAATTTTATTAATATCCTCTTTTAAAGGTTTAGTTTTTGAAGTATTTTTCCCAATCCGTTAATATGTAATTTACTCACAGAGCAAAATTAGTTTTTCTTTCTGTGCTTGTATTTGAATATAATATATATGTAATATGGATACCATTCTTTATTTTATAGGAAAAATATCATGCGGCCAGAGCGGTGTTGCTGACTACAATCTTTGTATCATGAACTGCAAGTCGCGAATAATTATAATCAAATTAGTTTATTAAGAAGGAATTATTATTTAGAAAATAATAAGCAAAGAAGAAAAGTCATAATTCTTCTTACAATGATTTTTTATTTGTTTCTAATTTTATTTATTTAATGAAACCTCAAAACTCGAGGAACATATTATAGTAAAAAGAGAAAAAAATTTGAATGAACCTACTAATTCCATATTTTTTTTTCGACTAATATTCATTTATTACATTTCCGTTAACATAATTCCATGTATGAGAAAGTACTCTTTAGTAGCCTTGGGCTAATATTTATGTCGATATACATTCCCTGCCAAACCTCTAGAGAGGTCGATTGAGTTCGTGGGTCATGATAGGTTGAGATCAAGTCATGACGTAACACGGCCTAAATCTGTGGGGCTCTTGCGTTCTAGAGACAGAAAATGAAATGGGAATACATGAGAATTCTCTAATATCATCGGGAACAAATCAGCTTATGTAAATGCTACGAGCTTCGATGAATATAAAATACTTCAACTGTGTTATGGCCATTTCTGAATGAAAATTACTTGTTTAACCTTTGAAGGGCAAAAAAAAAAAAAAATTAAATAAAAATGTTTGACCTCTATCTAAGTGAACTTAACAATGCTCTGGTAATTGTGTAGTTGTAACTAATTATTTCCATACTTTCAAACGAAATATATTAGAAAAAAATATTTTTTTTTTTTAAATGAGCTAATGAAAAATAAACTTATTTTTATCTTCATCATTTTTTTTTCTTTCATAGTTAGTGAATATAAAGTCATCATCAGGACGATATAAAAGTCTGGGGAGATGTCCAAAAGAGGTTTATGGTCACATCTCAGAGTGCAGAACTAAACTAGTTACTAGCACTTGACTCTGAGATGTGAACATAAACCTCCCTCAGAGATCTCTCCATACATTTCGATCGCCCTGATGATGACTTACAAGTTAAGTTGAAACGTTGGCAATAATAAAATAATTATCCAATAATTTTGGAGTATTTTTTTTTTTCTGATCCTGGCAGAAACCCTGTCTAATTTCTTCAGTATAATATCCGATTGTCAACCAACCTCTAACCATGAAGCCTATTTATGTAAAATTTTTATTTTAGATTCACTGCAAACGAAATGAAAAAAAATTTAAATATTGATTAATTTAAATTTATTAAATATTCCTTTAATTTAAAATATGAATTTAATTTTTCTATTAAATCAATACTACATAGACGTTCTAAAATAGTAAGTTCAATTACGTAATTAGCTATATATTTTCTCCAGTTCGGCTCATACCATGAACAACACCATACATTGTTGTTGTTCTCGGCAACTATCAACAACTTGACACTGTCCAACCCGGAAGAAGAAAAGGTAAATACACCATATATTGTGTTTTAATTTTTTTTTAGTGTTGTGAACCAGACTCACATCATGGCTGCTTTTCATCTGAAGTTTAGTTTCGTGTTTAAGTCCTGACAAGTTAATTAAAGTTTAGAGTCTAAAGTGAATAATTAGTCTGGAAATATGAATTATTTTTTACCGAATGTATCCGTCTTTTTCTAAATTAAAAAAAAAAAAAAAGTATTTTAAAGGTGAGTTACATTTGAAGTAAATGACATGTCGGTGAATTGGCTTAGTTTTGTTACCTTGCTTGGTTTTTACATCTCATGTTATGTGTAAAAGTAAGGGGGAAGGGAGGGGGATTATAAATTTTAGTGAATCAGAAGAGCTCTTAACACCCCGGCACCGCTGTCAATCCGATTAACGTAACAGAAGTTTCCACAAATCCCCTGACAATGTGCCTTATTTGAAGCTAAGATCTTCGCCCCCTACCCTCACTCCGGAAGAACCCCCTGTCACATGTGTTGCGCCCAAGAACCACACACACATAGAAAAAAATAAAAAAAACAGTCCAATCAAAAGTCCAATCAGGGCATGGTATTTACGCTTGAGCAGGTCGGAACGGTAGACTCTACCCCCTCCATCTGAAGATAATCCTTGCATTCATGTCAACCTAAAGCTGACAGCTGATTTGTCCAATCGTATTGGATAATCGACAACTAACTCTAACGGTGCCCCAAATGTCTTCTACGACTCCAGTAATACCCCGGAATCTGTAATATTGATTTTATTTTCTCTGAGTCACTTGATACGTCAGCTTAGTTTTCATGTCCTTTTCTTCTGTACAACTAAATATGTGAGATTTCCAACTGTATTTTATTTCCATAACGTTTTTCTTTCTTTGGCTTAGACATGATTAGTCTAAATATTTTTCGAGTAACTCAACTACAGATTAAAACGCAAATTATGGTTGTTTTTATTGTTTTGTAAATACTTTATTTTTATCAAAGACAACAAAAAAGACTGTCCAATCTTGAAAATGATATCTTCACATTTTTACCACTCCTACTTAGGGAAACTGAAAATGTGGTAATTAACTATATATATATATAGCTAAGATCTATATAAATGCTTGTTATTTATATATATGTTAGTAGGAATGGTTTCATTCTTAATAATCTAGAAGAATGAAACCAAATTCCTTATTTAACTTATTCCTTATTGCTTATAAGCAACGTTATGTTCTCTTTGCTAACCATTGTATGAGTTCGTTAATGGCTTAAATCAGTGAAGAGAAGAATTTAAAATAATAATATCCTCGTTATTATTATTATTATTACGAAAAAAATTAAACGCCGTAAATTGGTTTAAAATGTCAAATTATATTAAATTTACATTTATAATTTATAAAAGTTTCACGTAAATTATACATTACGTAAAATGTTTATGAATTTAATTTCTAGTTCTGGATGGGTACATTTACTTTTTAAATAAGGGAAAAACTTCTCCGTCATACAGATATTTTCTTAAGAATTCTCCAGGGATCCAGAAGAGCTGAAATTAAATGAGGTGAATGTGGATTGGATTAAAAATATAATAAGTCTTGTAAAACTTTTGACGTTGAAAAACAAAACAAAAAAAATATAGAAAACGAATTAATTTATGTTTTAAATTGTTTTAAAGTTAATTTAGTCCCCACTTAACTTTACCATGTGTTCTCAACTCTTTTTTTTTTATAATTTTAATTATAATCTAATTAAGCTGCAATTAGCTTTTGAGCTAATATTTGTATAATAAAATTATTAAAAAACCGTATCTTCTATAATATGGAATTTTTCACACATAATAATACTTTGTATTGATATTTGCCTTTTCTATGCTTGTTATTAACCTTATTCTCAATAGAAAAGGGATTATAAATCTGAGGGGTAAACATTTACCAATACAGAATGTAGACTCATCTCTTTTGGCTGTACTTCGTAACTTGTAAGTTTCTTTCTCACTTTCTTTAACTAGTAAATGTATGCAACACATCATCATGTGGGAATAGCGTATTCCTGAATGGCTATGCATTTTTTTTTTTAAGGTCCAGTTATCTCTGATATTACTCACCCCTTCCCCCCCCTCTATCACTCTCTGGTAATGGTGAAAGGAGCTATTTACAGCCACTTCTATTTTAAACACCCGTGGCACTGGGCAATCTTTTATTTCACAAGGGCTGTTCTAAGGGCTGAAAACCCCGGGAAACGATCCCGTAGTGCATTAGGTACTTATGAACCTCGAACAGATCCTCCTGGCTATAACCATGGTTTGATCAGCTCCTGGAGAATTCTCAATAGATCGATACAGAAAGACAATTTGCCCCCCCCCTCCTTCCCCTGGCAGGCATTTCTCTCGAAGTAAGGAAATTTCAGAAGGAGGTCTGCCTTGAGGCAGACCAAGGAGGAGGTGTCAGTGCCAAGAGTGCCAAGCGCCTTTCTCACTACAAATCACCGGACAAGGCAAAGGCGGAGTCCAATACGACAACTTCTTGCGGCATTACTCTTTCAGAAGCCTCCCTCCACAACACAATCGATTTCGTACGCTGCTTTCTGGTCAGCTGATTTCGGAGTATACCTTCTTGGCATTGTTCAATGTCCTATGTGTGGAGGTCTTGTAAGGCTGTTGGCGAATGGCAAAAACATTCCATAATGCTCATTCTGTGTCAAAATAAAATATAAGAGCAGTAATTAATGAATATAATTAATTGACGAATTTGAGAGTGTTCTATTGATATTATTTACTGCATATCTTTACGATTTAACGTTTTATAATTTGTGTTCCATCCTCTATCCAAATATTCCTATCTCTCTGATTTCCTCAGAAAACTCTACTTAACTCTGTATATCAATATAATTAATTTGTTTAAATTATAAGACAATTGTTCTGGCCTTTGACTCCTATTTAAAATTGTAGCTCAATTTTAGGGGTCATTAAATTTGACAATAAGTGTTTTTTTGTTGTTTTTTTCTCAAATTGAGATAACTACAGTAGAACATAAAAATTTATTAAATAAACAAAATCTTAGCTAGGTGAGCTTCTGGAAGTCTCTTTTGTATCTGGTCGACTAGTAAAGATGGGTAATTGTGGCTAATGTGGTAAGATAAGAAAGCTGGATAGTGATTAAGTAGACTTCTTATTATTTATTAATTGAAGGTAGGAAGATTACTTCTAATTTGCGTCGTTCCTTTATGAATGTAGCACATCCAGATAAATGTACTCACCAAAATTAAGTTTATTAGGTAAATAATCTAAAAGGTTATTTCCACCACCAATAAATATAGAACTATCATTCCTTCTATTATCCGTCTTCATTGGTTTCTGCAAACCATCTTCTACATGCGTATTCGGCCAGAAGATGGACAGTATCCGAAAGCGTTCGCCAACAGAAGATGGTTTGCAGAAACCAAGGAAGATGGATAATAGAAGGTATGATAGTTAAGTTTATTGTTCACATAAGATGTATTTGCGAGAATAATATACATATATAACAGGTTTGTTTCAAAGAGATATCTTGAACTAGTTTTGTACTTATGGATCATCTATAGGGCCTTTACAGCTAATAGCAGTGATTCAGAGCAATGGAAATTGCTTCATTTATCGTAACATTTACAATCTTAAACATAACTGCTTTTTGGGGATCGTTGGAAATCGGAGAAGAAATACTATCAAGAAGTTATGTTTCCAGGCAGTAAAAAAAAACTGTTAGAAAATATTTTTTTATGCTTTGGGCATTATCTAAATGTACGGAAAAAAATACCATTGTGGAATTGATATCCAACAAAGAATTTTATTTTCAAACGTTTATCTGCTTTATTTCCTCTCACATTTTCGATAAACATACCTCAAATATTTATTTGAATGGTACAAGGATCTAGAATATATTCTTCTCCTAGCTCCCTGTACGATTCAAATAATGAAATGTGGGATTACTTTACCACAATTATCATCATGATTTGCACATTAGCTGTCTTCTTATAAGCTTGAAACTACTTTATGGCTTGTAAAAGCGGTTCATCTTAATGTTCATGCTCCATCCTTATTCTGGATAAGCTAAAGAAACAAATTTTTTTAAATTCCCGTACACAGGCGCGGAATTAAAAACAAATCTATAGAATTTTACTCCTTTAATGAGCTGTGACCAGTAGACTGAGAGTTTTTGGAGAGGGGAAGTATGGTCTTTGAAAATGAAGAATTGCACTATATAATCACTTCAACACTTCTATTAAATATTTTAATATTTCTAATTTAGTTGAGTCAAAATTTATTGTCTTTCTTCTTTCACTACCGGATTGAAAATACTTTATAAAACCATTATAATTCATTAACAGCCATCGTAGACATTAATTTATTAATGTAATACTAATTTTTCGAAATTAATATTAAAATGAATATGAAATAATTTTATTGGTAATATAGTAAGTTTAAGTTATTTTTAAATGCTTCAAAATAATAAATTGTCTTTGCATAAGTAGGGTTGCTAACTAGCACTTACACTGAAATTTTGAATCGTGCTTTAATTTTATTTATATTTTTAGTAGAACTTCAATAATACATTTTTTATATTATACATTATTAATTTCTAATTGTAACTACAATATTTTAAATATTTAAGTTTAAACTTCAGAATCATATTACTAGTTTAAAAAAAAAACAACACTTTTTTCTAGTTATCTTACAAAATTATTGAGTGCTACATAATGTTTGCTAGAGTAGTAAGGTGGTCACTGCCTTTTGGAAAAAAAAGGTTCTCTCAGAGCGTCATGTACATCTGGCGAACTATGCGGTCAAAGCTGGCATTATGTCTTCACCATATGTTATGAGGTGGGCAACTCTGGTTCGAGTTCCATGTCTCCTTGGAAAAATAAATGACATCACGCCGCTCCCGCGTTAACCAAGACTTCTCACATTCCATGAGAATACTGAATTTACTCATAAATTTCTGGATTTACCCATAAACGTTAAAAATGAACATTTGGGAGTAAATCCAGAAAAGACTGTCACGTAGGAGCTGTGTAAAAAAAAAATAGAATTTAGACAATTTTTACTGCAAGGGAACAGAATAAAAAATCTAACTGTCCCAGCCAGGACTCGAACCTGGATCTCCTGCTATCCGGGCCGTTGCATTTTCCACTTATGCTACCGGGACAATTCTGATAAGTTATTAAATTCCCCGCACTAGTGTCGAGAGTCTAACCTCTGAGGCCTACGAATATATCATCTTTTGCTCGGAGGAGCTGACATTGTCAAGCTGTTTAAATGCCTTTCTTTAATTGAATTTTATAAATATTATTTTTTTGTGGTATATAATCCCACGTAAATTTTAACAATTATTGTACAAGGGAACAGAATAAAAAATCTAACTGTCCCAGCCAGGACTCGAACCTGGATCTCCTGCTATCCGAGCCGTGCATTTTCCACTTATGCTACCAGGACAAGTCTGATAAGTTATTAAATTCCCCGCACTAGTGTCGAGAGTCTATCCACCGACCCGGATAGGAGGAGATCCAGGTTCGAGTCCTGGCTGGGACAGTTAGATTTTTCTCTGTTCCCTTGCACTAAAAATTGTTAAAATTACTATTGATAGAATTTAGTTTTTAATGAATAAAAAAAATTCACTTAAAAAGTTATAGCGATCACAATAAGATTGCCTGTTAGACTTTACTTGCTCTTCTGTATTTAGGATCAAGAGATTATCTTGAGGCTTGAAGTAGAACTTCTAATGAAATCTGTGGCGAGGAGAGATGCAGCCATTAGTAGACCTGTAGCAAAGTTAGTCAACACAGCACGGCTATAACCTTCAGGCATCAGAAAGCCTGGCCGGTAACCTCCTCCAAGAGATAGGCCTATGCTTCCACCAATATCCCACCCCGGCAATCCCGTCTCGGTAGCCACTGGCTTTCTTCAGGCTAGAGTAAATAAGAGGGATGAAATCCATGTCTGTCTCAGACAAACAGGGGGATGGAAGATAATGCCGCCCTAGTGCCTGGAACAATTGTACCAATAGCAATGCGTATGACTAAAATCAAGGAAAGGATGCCTTCACATATCTTCTCAAAAAGGAAACAAGTGGCAAATTTGAAAATCGCGACCGGAAGATTTCAACGCAATTCTCGATTCAAATCAATTTGAATAGCTTTCTTAGAAAGAGATGTATATATTCGTGATTTATGATCTTTTAAATATTGCAGAGATGCGAAATATTAATTATACTTCTTTACTCTCATACCTTATATTCTCCGTCTTCATTGGTTTCTGTACACCATCTCCCGTAGGCGAGCTTTCGGACGTTGTCCATCTTCTGGCCGAATACATACGTTCACTGTCACGGTCCGTATTCAAGTTCGGAGTTGAATACGGACCGTGACAGTGAACGTATGTATAAAAGGTATGAGAATAATAATAATAAATAATAAATGAGAATATAAGGTATGAGAGTTCTATATTCATTGGTGGTAGAAATGATGGGGTAAATGAAACCCTTTAGATTATTTATACTTCTTTAGTCGGAAAAACACACATTTTCATTTTGATCAATTTGATATTTGATATACTTTTTTTTATAACGAAACTGATTAATTCTCCTTCAATTTTTAAAAATGCATTTAATCAAACTTATTCATAGCAATAACTTATATAAGTAGAGTATTAACTTGGAAAATATAAAATTACTATAGCACCGTAGAAATGAATAAATAGTTTTTCTATACTGTTTATTAAAAATAGCAAAATATCGCCCTCTTCATATATATTTATTTACTAATAAAAAATAAGCATTTATAGAGTAATTCATTGATCAAAAAGAATATCATTAAAAAATCGTAGAAGCTCTGATGATGGAGCCTTAGACTTTGAAAGGGCCCAGGGTTAATAAAACTTTTTGCAAGAAACTGATTTTCTTTGAGTACTGAAAACGGCTACCAACCAAAAAGTGTATAAAGACTATTAATTTCTTGCTTTAAAAATACTTGATTATAAAGGAATGTAAATATCCCACATTCAAAAGAGTATAAAAATAGCCCTATGAATAGATCATCTAATAAAAATTTAAACATTTTTTTTTTACTTTATTTTAAAATCCAATTTAAGATGAATCTTTAAAGCCTAACAATTTCTTTACTTAAAAATAGTTGTGAATTTTCAATTCACTTATATTTATTATTTATA
>KZ807572.1:253837-267017 GCA_000696205.2 Oncopeltus fasciatus
TTTGATACTATGTGAGCAATGGGGATAAGATAGATATTTTTTTCAAATTTTTATAATTCATTTTATTATAGTTATATTATTGATACAAAAAAAATCATTATTAGGACAAGAGCTCTTTGAAATTTTAATCTTTTTTTTTCTATTTTTATTATTATTCTATTGTAAATTCTTTTAATCTTCAGTCTTAAGTATACTATGATATCATTACACCATTTTTTCTTTTAGCAGTTATTATTATATGAGTGCGTGACTTAATGTAATATATGATATCAGTCTTATTGTAGGGCTTTGGCCGTCTCTTGGACAGGGAACTTGACTCAATAAATCAGTTTATAATGCTTCAATTCCCGATGTATGTCATTTCCTGAGAAACCTCTCCTCTTCGTGCCCCGGGTAAGAAATGTAGTGCGAGTGATTCACACCAGATTTCCATGGCTAACACCCACCCGTACTCGTTCAGTCTCGGAAGACTGTTAGAGGAGACTCGGCGCGAGTCTCAGCCCCGTTCCCCAAAGCGTTACGTGATCTTCAGAGAGACGTCCTCTCCAGTCGTAATTACAATACTATCTGTTCCGGTGATCTGTGCGAGTTTACTCTACCCCCTCCCCTCTCACCATGGAGTAACGTTAGCACGGGCAGCTCTTCCTCTCTGTACGTGCCTGAGGACTTCCTTAGCTGGTCCCCGTGCTTCCGAGATAACCTTACTCGCTAATAACAAAACCCTGATAACGAGAAGCTCCCTGTTGTTAATTCGCCAAATGATAATGACGGGCATGATTTTATCAGGCCAACGCAGCAGTCAACTATCATTTGTCACCGGTCTCGTTAAACTGGAATTCTCGGTGAGGAAGGATTGGTCGGGGTTTCGTACTTTGAATTTGAAGAAATTAAAAACCAATTTGTAAATTAGTGCAAGTTCTTATTGTTGCCAACTTTCAGCATGAATTTCAGACCTTCTTGAGGGCAAAGGAAGGAGAGAGGCTTCTGCTCTATTATAAAAGGAAATCATAACTAAAATTATTTGGTTAAAGTTATAAAAACATTTGAGTTATTTGAGGAGAGTGTAGTCAGGGGTTCGATCTTGGTAGCTGAAGAAATAATAACTGATTTGTAAACAAAAAAGTTTTTTTTATTAGCACCAACGTCATGATTTAGTTACGACAGAGCAAGAGTCTTTCTCTCCCCTATCACCCTATTTGCCCTGATGATGGTCTGAAATTTAGGCCGAAACATTGGCAATAATAAAAACATTATTGTTTACAAATTAGTTTTTAATTCTTTATCTTCCAAGACCGAATCCCTCATTAACCTCAGCTCAAGATAAACCTAGTTACTTCCTTTTTATTCCTAGATTTGCAAGCAATATTTCCTAAATCCAAATAATACTTGTTGAATTAGAATAAACTATTTTCAAGGTTAGAAAATATTCAAATAATTCAGCAGCGTAGGAGTTTGATTGTTCGAGTCTTGCTAAGGGATGGCTCTTAATCGACACATAAAAGTCTGGCCTTAATCAAAAGTGTTAGACAACCTATATACTTCTAATAACATCTCCATAGCTCAAAGTGGTTGTATTGAGTGTAATGATTTAAAAAAAAAAAAATTATCATAAAAAATGATTATTCCGTACACTTCTTAAAAAATCATTTACTTTCATAGATAAAATTTATTTATTTTTAATAAAGAATATTTTATCTTCTTACAAAAAATAATATTAATATTTACAATCATTTATGAAATAAAAAATTATGATATTTTTTAAATTACTATTTGTCCATGAAATGATAATAATAATAATATATCATAGTAATGGACTGCAGTTCAAGGTGATATTATTCCATGCATTACTCAAGAATGTAATTACGGACTACAAATAGCATTCTTATGCAGCCATTCGTACAAAAAAAAAAAAAAAAAAATGGTGACTAACGAATTAAAAAGAGCACTCTTAAGTCGGACTACAAGTGCAAGGCGGATCCCTACACTTTAATTATACTTTCAATTTCTAGGAGTCATTAAAGGTAATATGAAAGTGTTTTGAGCAGCAATGATATGTGTTTAATACAGCCGGCTGTCTCAACAGAGACTTCCCAGGGTTTGGACGGCGACTCTTTTGCATATAACCTCCTTGGAGGGTGGAGCAAATGGAATTATTTTTGCATATCTTCAGTGTAGGAGCACGTAGCCAATTTCCTAGGGGGGAACGGTCGAACGGACAAGTACAGCCCTTCTCACCCCCCAGGGTTCCCTCTTACAACTTATTTCTTTCTTACGTGTTTCTCATCAGAGAGAGGGGCGATTGTTTCTAATTGGACCAGTCCCGGCGATGGTGATTCAAAGGTTAATACAGATGCAAAGAGCGTCAGACATCGTTATTAAGAAGGCGATCAGTAAAATGTATAGGCATTGATCTGTGTTAAATTTTAAAAACTCTTGAAGAATCTAAAGATGCGATTCCTGCATACCAGATCAGATTTGATTTGTGGAAAAGAAAGAGGCCAAGCTGAAGTAATTTACAGAGAAAAACCGAGCTATTTAAGCTTCAAAATCCAAAATGACAGTACTAACCAATAACATGGGAACTACATTAAATATGTAGATTTCCCTTGCTTTATTAATAGTGTACATGGGGAAGGAAAAGAGGAATTTTATATTATAAACCAAGAAAAGAACCCTAAAGCCTAAATGTAAAGTGCCTATTTCAAGCTCAATACTTATAAGGAGCGACAAGTAGCCGGGGCTCAACTTTTTAGCTAAATAATTCAATTTTTTTTATTATTATGCGCTTTTTCAACAGTGTCGTATTTTCGCACCGAAAATGTATTCTACATGTTTTTCCTATATCTCTAACAATAACAAAAATAAAATTTATTTAATGGGTTCCTCAAATCTCCTTTCACTAAACCGATATCTGTCCTTAACACATTCATAAAATACTGTAGTTGTGTGTTTAACTGACAGAAAAATGTGTCTGTATGTGTATATATTTATGGGCGTGAGAGTGAAAAAAAAAAAACAAAAAAAAATTTACATTTTTTTTTTTTTTTTAATTTTCCGGGAGTCTGTTCGCCCTTTGTCAGATAGGAGTCAAAAGAGAGAGCAGTGCGTGTCTAGAGTCCAAAAATTTACTACATTTTGGGTACACGCTCAACAGGAGTAACTAAACGAAAGAAATCAGCTTTAAACAATGAAGTAATTTTACAAAGACTGTATAATTTAAAATATGTAAAAAAAAAAGTAACAAAATAAAACAAAAACATTTCTGATATAAACTGGACACTGTTCACCATAAAAAAAAAAAAAATTCTATCCCTAAGAGAATCATATAATAATTGGTCTAATGATTGCTTGATTTGATTATTTTTTTTCTTCATTGTTTTTCGTTCAGAGATCCCTGATTATGGAGGAAAACAATTTTCTCGAAGCGAGACCTCGTTGTTATGCATCCATTGTGTAGATTCGAGTTCATCTCTACGGGGTCCTAATAATAGGGGCGAAGATAATCCGTGACTCATTCCAGCAGATATGGCACGAGCTTTCGCCAAACAAAGATTTAAGATTGCTCCATGAGAGCATTGATTTCCATGAGACGTTTCACGAATGTGCTCCGGGATTCTATGTGCATGCGTCTTTGAGGTCTCATCCAAGTTTATGCCAACTAAGCCAGGGCGTTTCGGTCTCTAGAGAGACATTATAGGGTGCTCTCTTAGTGAAGAGGCAATTTACACGGAGTGTCATTGGTTGCATGACTTCATTCTTCCAAGAAGTATGGTTCTTTCTTTGTTGAAAAGGCACATGTTTTGTTGGAATAAACAAAGATGCTTTATTTTATTGAAACTAACTCATAAACTTGTAAGAATTGAGACTTGTCACGAACTTCCACCTGCATGGTTATTTAAAAACTAATTGCTGAAAAAAAACAACAACTCAGGTATAGCGTGGTTCTGATCAATATAGTAGTCTATTTCTTATTTTTGTGGAACACGCCTGTTGAAATCAATCAAGTGTCGTGTCCCACTGGTGTATATTCACTAAGATCGTGCTCTTTCGGCAACCAAAATGCCGTCTCCAAAAACTATCCTCGAGAGATTAGGAACTAACTTTAAACGTGAAGAAGACAACACTTGTGCTGTTTGATCTACTATGAAATTCCTTCACATAAATATATTATGTTAATTAGAGCCCTTCTAAAGTTAGCCAGCTAAACTGGGACATGCATTTTGAAAAATATATAAAACCATTTACCTACTAAAATAAATAAAATGTCCCTTAAAACAATCGTATTTTGCATTTTTCCAATCAGTCCTTTAAAGAAGGTACATGACCTACCTTAAGGTTATCTTCCATTTCCTAGGTAAAGTTAATGTCCTAAGCTTAGTAAGTTTCCATGTATAGGTCAGGACATTTGAATAGTGAGTGTTAGTTGATTTTTTAAATTGAAAATATTGAAATTGTTAGTAATTTATTAAATTGACCAAAAAAAATTTGAAATTGAGATCAGCAATTTAAAAAATATTTCATCACATACCTGAGCTATTGAAACCCTCCTTCATTGAAACTACAGACAAATCTACAGACAAAAAAGATAAGAATGACATCAACGAGAAATTTAGAGTTAAATTTTATAATGATCAAATGTAAATAGAAGCTATTTTAAAAATTTTATATAGAACGTCATCAAAGTATCATTGATTCGTTTTACTTTCAATCAATACTACAATTTTTAAGAAGTTAAAAATTTTTATTTGTTAAAAGGCAAGAGAAATTATATTATTTAAAAAAATCAAATTATGTAATAATATGTTTAAGTAAGTAATAATCGGCAATAAAATTTTTCAAGTTTATAAAAAAAAAAAAATAAAAAAATACAAGAGAAGAAAAAGTAACAGATCATTTAATTCATGATCAATATCTTATTAATTTTAAAAATTTTGAAAATGAGTAATTAAAACTTATCTGACTGATATGCACACATCACAAACTTGTATTTTTGTATTAACTATATAAATAAGTACAGTATGCATATTATAAATACGTAATTTTCATCTACAATATAAACACTACATAGTTTAATACTTTTAAACAAAAGCTATTAATTATTACTGTAAACACATTTATGAGAAAGATTTTCTCTCTAAATTTAAATGATAGCTTTGATCTGTCTTGGTCCTGTCACACATATATAAAATTTTTGAATTTCTGGTATACTCTTTCTTTTCTACGAACGTTTATGGGGTAACAAGTTTGTTTAGTGTTTTTTTCATTTTTGTACGTCAGAATAAGAAGGAATGTATAACTAAAGGTCTAGTGAATGTGTCTATGGTAATGTATTCTATCTTCGTGCGTATAATGAGCACTATTAATTTTGTTCTTAATTATTCATAGATCTGAGGTAGGGAGGCAATCTCAAAGCATTCCAGTTAACATTTCCATTACCTTTTGTATGTAATTGAAAAATGGTAGGATCATTAACTTTCTGAATTTGTTATTCCAAAAACATAAACATTTCAAACATAAAAATATTTTGGAAAAGGAGTATTTTATTTTTCAGTAGCTGGAATTTACAAAAGCGTTGGTTGTGGAGGTTGTCATTCTACGCGCGAGAAGTAATATTGTTCTTCTTTCTTTATTTGGAGTCATTCAGAAACTAAACAAATCCGAGAGGATGACAGAAAAATTTGAGATATTCTCCTAAATATTCTATTTCACAACCAAATGGGTAAATCTTTTTTCTCTTTTACCTTCTTTGCACATAAAAATAGTACGGATAAAATGTAAGTTAACATTTGAACCTTAAAATTTAAGAACGGGAAAATAGTTAATTCTGGGCATAGTTAGTTGACCATCAAGCTGCATGGGGGGAGAATAGTCAGGAATTCAATTTTAGAATTTGAAAAAAATAAAAACTTATTTGTAAACGAAAAAATTGTAATTGTTGCCTAGATGTTGATCCAAATGTCAATGGGGATAATGGAGAAAGAGAGTCTCCTTATGTTAAATAACTAAACCATGACTGAACTTATTTTATTTTTTTAATGCAATCGATTCTTATGGATCATCTTCAGGAGCCTTAGACTTACTTTTCCCAAGAAATCTTCGTTCTTATTACTCTAGTATGTAAACTCCACTTGGAATCTAAATGTAGGACGGTTCAGTTGACTGAAGGTGACAAAAAACCTCCATAAATTCGAGTTTTACGGCCGAGAATCGTGTAATGGAAGAGAATTAGCGATTTGTTATTGTAAAAAAAAAAAATATTATTTTACTATCATTTTTCTATTGAGATAGTAGTTTTATCTATCGCAATAGTGCTCAGGTACAATAAGAAAATCCAAGAGAAGGTGCCCACACGTTCTGCAATCACATAATTTCTATGTACTTTTTAACAGCTCAACTCCTTTCTAGGTTTGCAGGCATATTTTAGACATAATAAATTGAATTTCTTTTCTTCTTCTGTAGTAATAGTCAGTGGAGGGATAAATATTTTGCAAGCTGGCCAAGGTCTCTGAGATAGCTGTCCTTACGGGAAAGGATTACGATGACATATAAAAAAGAAAAAAAAAAGAAGAAAAAAGTAAATGCTACGATCTGGAGTGTTTTATTACATCCGTCGCCAATTGCTGCAGACGTAAGATCTGTTATTTGAGAGGGGCTACTTCATTCTCGTCACGGGCGTAAGTTAATATTATCAGTTGTATAGGTCACGGTCTACGAACTAGAACCTGTGTTATCACTGCCGTTTCTTGTGCTTTGACATAGGTCTTTGTTTTGTGCTTTGACATAAAATATTATCTTATTCATAATTTGTATGCAGAAACCGCATAGAATGAACAGTTATCTTAATTTGTATTAAGTAGTAACTAGTGATTAGTGTGAATATTAGGCAAAACAATTAGAAAAGTAAGAGTATATAACTTAAAATAAATAAATATCAATGAATAGCTAGTTTGATACTGCAAGAGGTATCCAACAATATAAAATATATAGATATTTAAACAATTAATGCGAGGGAATAGAATAAAAAATCTCTGTTCCAGCCAGGACGCGAACCTGGATCTCATGCTGGTTAAAATTGTTAAAATATCTTTACGTTTAAATGTTTAAATTTACGTGGGATAATAAACCACAGCTAAATTAATATTTATAGATATTTAAAAATACCACTACTCAATATAAGTTGGGAGTCCACAATCTTAAATTTCAACTATATCTCATTAATTTTAGTATTTAATATAAAACTTATTTGATATGAAGCCGGGCTGCCAATGACGTAAGATCGCCCGGAATTTTTAAAATAAAGACTGTAAATATGATATTTAAGCTTCGTTTGCAAAATGTTGGATGGAGTTCGTTAATGACTAAATTAGGCCTGAATGGAGGGTTTTAAAGGAAATCCGGATGTTTTCTTTTTAGCTGTACAAAAAAATATATGTTAAATATAATAATAATTTTAGTTGTGGTATTTAATCCCAAGTTACATTTTATGTAAGAAATGCAAGGGAGTTAGAATAAACAAATCTTATACCTCAGCCGGGTCTCCTTCTTTCTGGGCAAGCATGCTGGCCACTGCACCACCGAGGCTAGCTAGATAATCTCTTCTACTCCCCGCACTTTACTCCGAGTCTAAACCCCCATGAAAGACGAATATATTGTCATATGCTCGAACGGGCTAACTTGTTAAGAGCTATTTGTTAAGACTATCGTTTTTTCCTATATTCCTTTTTAAAAAAATGATAAATTGATAAAATTTATAAAAGAAATGCAAGTGGATGGATGTGCATTATCGCCACTCTACTTATCTTTTACGCCTAGAACATTATCTTCTACACTAATTTTCTCTCTAGCTTGTTATATAAAATTGCTCATTTGTTTCTACTCATGTCTATCTCAATGAAACATGAAAATCTGCTTATATTACGCTACTAAGGCCTTATGGGCTTCAAATATGTAGAATACCAAATGTAGGAGTAGGCAGCCATTAAATATTACACTAAAACATTAAATTCCAAATTTAGGAAAAAATAATATCATTTTTGATTCATTCCACCAGACAAAAATATGTACAATCATTAGGTTAAATAAAAAGGATTTTATTTTCCAAGATCCGAAGTTATACTGTAACTTCATGAATTGAAATTAATTGGCTGTAGTAAGTATCTCTGGTTAATTAGGTTTAATTATGACTAACCATAGAATATTCACTGCACATCCCTTACATAAGGGTTAATTATTGTCATGAACACACAACTAAGGGTTATTTCCTACCATTATCAGGTTATTACCAGGTTTTATAGTTGGATTATGAAAGCACAATTAGTTTAAGAATCCGCCATATAGGCACTTCGTTAACAATGCAGTTGTCCTTTTTATCAAATATGGGCATAAATAAGAAATAAAATTTTTTATATAATATTTTTATTTTATAATCATAAAATGACAGATGTAACATACAGAAAAGGACAAAGAGGAAATAATGCCAGCTCGTCGGTGCTAGGACTAGCCTCCCCGGTAGTGAGCCACAGTTCTAACTTACATTCTTGAATATCTTATTTAATATGGTTTTTTTTTTCATAATTATAGAATATAGTTTTAAAAAACTAATTTTTTTTCTCTCAAGCAACTGCTACATTAATCAAATTTATCCAATAATATTTTATCCGTACACTAACAAATATTCATATTAATTAATTTTTATTAGTTTTATTACCTGCATAACTACCCTTCCGATTGTTTGATTTATGCCAAGAAACTATTCAGGAATAAGTTAGAAATGCCAAATTGTTATTTTATTTGGTACTTAAACCACATATTATCATTGTTGCATTCTTCGCGTTTGTTTTCATTTGTCCACCCCCTCTTTAAAAAAAAAAATTATAATGATTACTTAAAAAGAGTTAAGCTGAGTCGTTGGTATAATTACATCATTGATTTGCTTAAATAAATATTGTATGGATACAAAGAATGAAAGATGCAATAGTGGTAAATATAATAATAATTGTACCGAATGTATTAATGGCCAAGGTAAGGTTTGGCTAACCGAATATGTTTCAGGCAAATCTGATCAGCTGTTTATTATTCATTGTTGATATTTTTAAAACGCAGTCACAAAAAATCTGAAATGTTTATAATGTACATTCTCAAGTCTATAAGTTTGTTTTTTTCCCCCTTTATAAAACGCTATCAAAAGTGATGCGGTCATACTCCTTAAGTGTGAGGCAGCTGATATAAGAAGCTCGTCTACTAGCCCCATATTAGACTGTCTCAGATAAGACTACGGCTACCTGAATCAAAGGGGGAAATCAGTGATGGGTCCGGCAGAGCCGAGGGAAGAAGCTACTGGCAAACAGGTGGGTATATATACCCATGGGTGAAGTCAACAAAAGGCACGGCGCAGCTGTTGGGGATCGTTGACCGCGGCATTTATATCCAGGACTCCAGGGGTCCAGATGCGGTGCATAATCAGGGACCATGAGATGGCACATAGAACTCCCATGGGACAGCCCGAAGGTTAGGCAAACACCTTGGGACTGCCACGGATTGGCATGCCGGCTCCTCCGATCTCTACATGCCCAATGTAATAAAAAGTCAAAGCGTTATTTACTCAGGTGTGCGTGTTAGGATTCACGAATGTGCCATTAAAAGTATCAGAAAATTCGTCCATTGCGTAGATTACTCTAAAGTTAAAGAAGGCTATTTGGAATATTGCTTTTAAGAAGGTGAAAAAAAATTATTTATGAAAAATTTTACTCTATATGTAATATTGAGTACGTTGAGTGGAGATGTTTGGAACAGGTTTCAAACTAGGTTAAAAAATTTAAAACATTTACCGTTTCTTCTTCCGGGTTGGACCGTGTCAAATTGGTGTAATTTGCCAAGTTTTCGCACATCATGTGATGGCTTCTTCAGGGCTGAAAAGAGAATGAGAGTTGTAAAATCTTTTACAACTCTCATTCTCTTTTCAGCCCTGAAGAAGCCATCACATGATATGCGAAAGCTCGGCAAATAACACCAGCTTTTACAACTATGATTCTCTTTTCAGCCCCGAAGAAGCCATCACATGATGTGCGAAAGCTCGGCAAATAACAACAATTTGACACGGTCCAACCCGGAAGAAGAAACGGTAAATACTTCTGACGACCGTCGAAGCCTACGTGAACAAATTTAAATCATGTATAAACAGCGTATTTTTTAGGGAGGTTTGTTAATAATCATGGTATTGTTGTTACAAACAAACAATATACCCGAGAAAATGAAGATTAATGAAGAAAAGATTAAATAGCTCCAGAAATTTCGTTTTAGCATTTTTTATGGCGCAGTCTGAAAGACCATAGACATGCTCTTAAGAAATAGCAAACGCATTCCTGAGGACTCGTGATCTTTCTTGCCCATTGGAATTTGATCTAGAGTAGAAGAAATGTTGGTATCTGGACCCATATACTGTATTATCTTATAAAGTAAATACTCTGTAGAGCTAACTAAGTCCAAAGGTCTTGTTTACTATTAAATTTCAATTAAATTGAGAAAGAATCGATGCTGATAAATTGTAAAAATATAGGTGGTTAAGAATTACTCAGGTACAGGTACCTTAAGATAATGGATTTGAAATTTTATTTTGGAAATGCATTATTTATTGATTACTTGTTATATGGAACGAAGAAACAAATCGAGTTTGAAGATAAACAGTAAATATTAGATGAAGCAAGACATCAACACTTAAATATTTTGAGAGCAGAATGATCCTTTATCGCCAAGATGTACGGCAGTCAATTTCTTTAAATTCTTATGTAATATGTTGTATGAAGTTATAATGTAACACACACACACACACACACACACACACACACACACACACACACACACACACACACACACACACACACACACACACACACACACACACACACACACACACACACACACACACACACACACACACACACACACACACACACACACACACACACACACACACACACACACACACACACACACACACACACACACACACACACACACACACACACACACACACACACACACACACACACACACACACACACACACACACACACACACACACACACACACACACACACACACACACACACACACACACACACACACACACACACACACACACACACACACACACACACACACACACACACACACACACACACACACACACACACACACACACACACACACACACACACACACACACACACACACACACACACACACACACACACACACACACACACACACACACACACACACACACACACACACACACACACACACACACACACACACACACACACACACACACACACACACACACACACACACACACACACACACACACACACACACACACACACACACACACACACACACACACACACACACACACACACACACACACACACACACACACACACACACACACACACACACACACACACACACACACACACACACACACACACACACACACACACACACACACACACACACACACACACACACACACACACACACACACACACACACACACACACACACACACACACACACACACACACACACACACACACACACACACACACACACACACACACACACACACACACACACACNATATATATACAATAACAAATTATTGTGTAAATTTATAATTCCTAATTTAAAAAAATTAATTAACAAATTCACCTTGTCAAATTTTCGTATTTTTAAAATTATAATTTAAGCTGATAGCGTATTTTGAGAACAAGCTTTTCACTAAAAAAAAATAAAAGTATCTTTTAACTAAAAGTAAAGATTTTTTTTTAAAGAGTAATATATAAATAATTATGCTTCATTAAAATACGAAATAAATCCGTCAGTAGTGTAAGCATGGCAAATGTACAATAAATTCATTAAAATTGTCTTACTGGTTAAAAATGATAAAATGAAGCAGCAAAAATTATACCAGAAAAATTTGTAGGAATGGGTTTACTGGTTTGTCGTAGAGAAGCGCTTAACTCCACATGTTTATTCTTAAATATCTCACCTGTTTAATGTATTTTGTATAATGTTGCACAATATAAAATGTTGAAAATCACTTTTTTACAAATAGAGAAAAAATCCTTAATGCAGCATGTGGTTCCAATAAAAGAAGAAGGAAAGGAATTCTTTAAACATCCTAAGAGAGTACAAACGTTAATAATAATAACTTATTAGCAGTGAATATTTACCATATTTATATATTGGAAATATGGATGCGTCATTATAATATATTTATGTAAATACAATTTAAATACATTCCATAACATTTTCGTGTAAATAAATAAAAATAATAAAAATAAAACAATACTGAAATAAAATAAAAATTGAATATAACAGTATAAAGTCCTTAAAGCCCTTGGCATGCATTTCAAAGAGAAACCTTCTGAAATTTATTACCAATATCATAAAAAGGCTGATTTAATATTATATTTAGTTAATACAGGTAAATTCAAACTGTATTACGGTTTCCGATAAAAGAGAGTATATTAATATTTATTGATACATTTGCTACATAAATGGTATTGTTTTTTATTATATTATTTTGTACCATAAATATGTTCTGGGCTCCTATTGAATTATCTCAAACCAAGATAGGTCGTTTTAAGTTGAAAGTCGAAGGTAAGAAATAAATGACAACAATTCTAATAACACTAATTTATTTCACGAGTAGTTTCGATTTCTTAGACGCCTCTTCAGGAGCTTAAAATATATTATAGAATTTATTTCATTAAGATTCTTTACGCAGCTATCGAATGCTCAACATTATAAATTGTGCTATATATTTCAAGCTCCTGAAGAGGCGTCAAAGAACGCGAAACTATATGGGCAATAAATAAGTATTATTTAAGATGATTTTAGTTGGGGTTCCGTCAAGGTAGATCCAAAAAACACAAATTTAAAAAATGTATTTTTTAATAAAGGATTAACTGCCAACGTTTCGGCTTACATTGCAAGCCATCTTCAGGGCTATCATGAAGATGAGAGAGGACGTCCTGACCCTAAGTTCACATTTCCATGACTGGACTTATAGCCCTGAAGATGGCTTACAATGTAAGCCGAAACGTTGGCAGATAATCCTTCATTAAAAAATACATTTTTTAAATTTGTGTTTTTTGGATCTACCTTGACC
>KZ807572.1:268113-324560 GCA_000696205.2 Oncopeltus fasciatus
ATCCACTATGTTAGAAATACATATATAGGATTTTTTTTGCATTGAAATTCTTTTATTGAGTACAAAGAAAATTTACAACAGAATTTATTTATTATTTATTTTTTAATTAGTCCTCATTTAGGTGATATCATTAGGCTACGTCATTTAAGTTCTGCTGTATGACTACGACCAAATCTTATACTATTTGATAATCTTCACGCAAAATAGCATTTTACACCAGAACTGTCATAGTTTACTGCAGTAGAAAAAACTGTACTTTACCCTCACTGCCAGGGAATTAAAAAAAGAAAAAAAAAACTAATAGTAGAAATAATTGCGAAGGACGTATTCATCGGAAATTTTTGCAAGCTTCGACGGGAATTTTTATAACGATAAGTGAGAGTAAAAATTATCGGATGGCGATTACAAGAAAGTGAGTTGAATATAAAGTAGGCTGTATAACCTCTAAGAATAGTTGGAAATTACCATTCCGGTCTCACTGAGTCAGTGCGAACCTCAATCTGACTCTGCGTAGGTGACAGGAGCACGTAATATCAGTCACCTCACCTAGTTTTGACGTCATTCTTGGCCTGTTACCAAGGAAAACAGAAATAAATTTAATCTCATGTAGCTGTGATCTAATCAGCTGATTTTTGCCTATTCATATGATTCGTCTATTAAAATGATTTTTTTTTTTTAATTTATCATCGACCATCAAAAATAGCACTAGACGATCAAGATGAATTAGAAATATGAGCACTACTGAAATTTAACGATCTATTTCCAGAATAATTTTATAATTTTATTTAAATCATATACATCATATATGAATTATAACCTTAAGAAATCTACATTAGGGGAACAAGAATTTATTTATTGATCTACTCAAGTAGACTCTTTAACCTTCGTTTAACTCATAGGCAATATAATGAGGATATTTAAAAATGTAACTGCCAAGGTTGAGTTCTTACCCCACTCCTCCTTTCTAAGCAATCTAGATTCCTCTAGAAATGATCTTACCATTTATGCTTATTGCACTCTCCGGGTTGTAAGATCAAATTAGTCATCTAACTCTATCATGTCATCCTTTCATAATACATGAGAAATATGTTTAGTTTAGGAACTAAATATTAACAAAAAAAGGCATTTCATTTTTGAAAAACAGATTGATTATCATATAAAAAAATATACTAAGTATTTAGATTGGTTTTTTTCATTGCTTAATAGTTTTCCCTTGCAATTATAATAGACTTTCACTATATTTGCTAGTTCAAAACATAGAGTTAATAATTTAAATTTCTCAATTTACACAAAGTTAATTGCGCAACAAGAAAATGCTAATAAAAAAAGTATCCTACTTACTTGATATATATTTAAAAGAGAAAAAATATTTTTTATACACAAAAAATACTTATAAATTCTCCAAACATACGGTAGCTATGTCAAGGTGGTTTCTGGTAGTTACTGTAAAATTGCCTAGACAATACTCAGATATACTTAAGTACTCACAGACTCAAGAATAATTGTTATTATCCTGTAAAGTCTCTCTTATTTTAACTTAAATTACCTTAGATTGGATAGCAGATAAGTATTTTTTTAAACAAAATATTTCTTAAATGAAATTTTTTTAGAGAAATTTTTTTTATAGTTCAGTGCAGTTTATAATCTCATATTGTTACTCTACCACAGACCTCTGTACTGTGTGTCAGTCTGCCGGTGCCCAGGTGTGTGTGAGAACATGCCAGGGAGGGGCGCCAGGCTAGCTCAGGGGATCCGTACGGGTCTTGCAATCCTGACGCCGTGGGTTCAAATCCCGCCCAGGTCAATCTTTTATTTATAATATAGAAGGTTGTCCTGAGCCATGGGTGTTTAAAAAAGGGTGGCAACCTGTAGATAGCCCCTCCCTCCAATGACCCTAAGTGGTTGCAAGGGAGGCTAACAGGAAAAAAAAAAAGAAAAACATGCCAGGGACTGATAGTACCTCAACTATGTACCCTATTCAACTCGAATTCACTCTCATATAAACCAGGGAGACTTTAAGACTTTGTTTATTGCTGTAATACATTTTTAGGAGTTACACAGATAAATTGGACAATTCTGAGTGGGGGTTTATCTAAAAAAAATGTACCTAACGGTCTAGAAGCTAGAGATGTTTTGTATGTTGCTTTTAATTGAAATAGGAAAAGTTAATTTTGTTATACAATTGAACCTTACCCATGGTAGATGGTGTTTACATAGTTTGGAAAGTTTATCTACAAATATTCATAAAGTAAAATACTCAGAATTATTTTTAGATTATGTAGTTCCTGCGAGACAAGTTTCTTCTTTTTTTAAAAATTAATATAAACAATTATTTGCGTTGTTTAATGTTGACACTACAGATTATTTCAGCTGTGTGAATTGCACAACGAAAGTTTATAGAAAGAGACAAACGTGCCGCTAGAGAAAGATAAGATAATGCTATCTTAAGATAGTCTTATAGGACTCTATGTGAATCAGTGGCATTCTTTGTAGACAAATACCTTTCCTGTGTGGGCCTTCACTTGGGGATTACTTCATACTCACTATCTGATGGTAAATTAGTCATTTAGGTTACAGAATATAGTTCAGTAATTTTTATCTTTTCTATTTCCGTATTTCCGGATGCTTTTTGTGTATAAATAATTGTTTTGATAAAGTTTGCTGCTAATGTATCGGAAATAATTGGGCATTAAATTCTCTCTAAGTGAGAAAATTGCATTGCACATTTACAACTATATTTAAAGTATAATTACAATAAAAATTAATTTTATCTGTAATTTTTCAATATAATTATACCATATCCTGACCCATTTGAAGTATTATTTATCTTTATATTTAAGATATATCATTTAAATTCGTGTAATATTTTTTTCAAATTTAGTTACTTCTAAGAAAAATAAATTTCAAAACATCTGAAATGCATATTTTCTTTTGAGTAGAAAATTCTACCTTTTTACTTTGTCATATTAAAGTATAATAAAAGTTTAAATGCATTTAAGAAAGTATAATAATAATGAAAAAAAAAACCTCGAAAATTAGTTTTTCATTATATCTTTGTTATAAATAAAATCCCTCAAATTCCATTTCTGCTAGTTTCCCCGGGATACGGTTTGTGGCTGATCAGGTATTTAAATAGATAGATACGTTTTTGTCATGAATTTAAGGTTAGAAACTTGAACACATGCACAAATTACTTTTAAGCTATCAAATACTTATTAATTAATTAAATATGTCTGTAATTTATAAATAAAATGAATGTAGAGAAAGTCGGTATCAGGATATCCATATTCATGCAGGAACTACTTATTTTGTCGAAAAGCTTTTGAGAAAAAGAATACTATTTGTTGGAAAACAAAGAAGTTTATTGCTTGAATTATAAAAAACACTGTCGGAATCGATAAAACCATGAATGATGAACGCGATTAGTTTTCAATTTACAGAAATAAATTCCTTAAAATTAAACTGCTGCAATTATGGAAGATTCTAAAAGAAATTTCTAAAGGCGGGCTTAAAGCACTTAATTATTTTTGAATTTACTCCTTATCGTAGACCACTTTTTAAAAACTCTTCTTTTGAGCCCCAACTAAAATCATCTAATAATAATATCTACGATCAAAAAACTCTCCTTTTGAACACCAACTAAAATCATCTAATAATAATATCTACGGTCAAAAAACTCTTCTTTTGAGCCCAACTAAAATCATCTAATAATAATATCTACGATCAAAAAACTCTTCTTTTGAGCCCAACTAAAATCATCTAATAATAATATCTACGATCAAAAAACTCTCCTTTTGAACCCCAACTAAAATCATCTAATAATAATATCTACGGTCAAAAAACTCTCCTTTTGAACACCAACTAAAATCATCTAATAATAATATCTACGGTTAAAAAACTCTCTTTTTGAACATACAATAAATTATTTGGTGTTTCTCTATGATGTTCCTTCTGCATAATTTTTTCAAAATTACTATTTTTTTTTTATTCCACTGAAAATTTCACTCAAAGGTAGTATTGCTCGTGATTAATTCATACCCCACTTGCGTTACGTCAGAGATTCCAATCCTAGTGTTGGGTGTATTTTTTGTAGCCCTGTAAGCGTTTTATGCGCAATAAAAGGCAAGCAGTGCATACATTTTTATAACCTGTCATCGGTGGTTGTTTTAGTGCGTAAGCCATTAATTACTTGGACTTTTAATTATTAATACAAACCTTTTGGCTTTTTCAATCACCATCAAAACCACTATTAGGAGATTCCGATCGCATAAATCATGCAAATTGTTTCTCTGTCTTCTCTCTCTCATCTCGGTCATCCCGTTCCTCATCAAGTGGCCGGGAGTATGTATTTATTTAAAATTGATTTGAGGTCCAGCATGTAGCAGGGGGGGGGGCGGAGAGGGCCACTTGTCAAACCAGTTTTTCTATAAAGCCGTTACGACTTTATTATATGGAGCCTCTGTTAGTTAATCTTAGTAAACATTTATTAATCTGATCACTGAGGAACGAATATATGAATTAGAATGCAGTGGAAGTTATGCAACCTACAAAAGGATAAAATTTTTTTTTTTACTTTCATGTTTTAATTATATATAAATGAAATTAAAGTAAATTCGCGCCAAATGACAATGTTGAAAAACCATTGGTCATTTTCCATAAATGCTTTATATTTTTTAGATGTAATTTTTGCCAAGATCAAAAAAAAAAAATTCATGTCTCCTAAAACTCTGTCTATTGCAGATTTGCTTTTTGGGTTTTCTTAAAATTATCTAAATATATCGTTTAGCTTCAGGTTAAATAATTTATTATCGATTATGATGGGTTTTCATATTTTCTGATGAGTAATTCACGTCAATTGAATTCCAAATTGAAAATGTAATTGAGCTTCAAATGTCCGTTTAGTCCCTAGATTGCCTATTGTTTTTTTAGCCTGATCTGATTTTTTCTTTCAATTTTACCATTAAAAATGTGTCGACTATATCAAATCACATGTTTCTGATTTAAAATATATGTATTCATTTTTTACGCTACATAAACTAGGCAGATGTAAGCATGAAATAAATAGTAGAAAATAACTAATTGACCTTAAAAGGCAGGCAAGTTATGATCAATCAATCTCACGTTGAATCCAGTCTTTCTGTTGAGGGTGAAATTTAAAGTCCAGGTACGAGTCCTGGCTGGGACAGTTAGATTTTATTCTGTTCCCTTGCACTAAAATTTAGTAAAATTTACGTGGGATTAAATACCAAAAAAAAAAAAAATTTATAAAATTAAAATTAAAAAAAAAAGTAAATATCGAGAGGCATTTAAACAGCATGACAATGACAGCTCCTCCGAGCTATAAGACGATATACTTGTCGGCCTCGGAGGTTGGACTACAAGTACGGGGAATTTAATAACTTATGAGACTGGTCTCGGTAGCATAATTGGTAAATGAACCGGCCCAGAAAACAGGAGATCCAGGTTCGAGTCCTGGTTAGATTTTTTATTCTGTTCCCCTGCACTAAAAATTAGTAATTTAAATATGAACTTTTTGTAAAATTTGCATAGAAAAAAATGTTTCAATTGATAATTATTTCCAATAACCTGCAGCAACAGAAACCCTGCTATAAATATTGTATAAAAAGCCTTCAAGCCTTCAAACAATTCTTTACGTGAAAATATTTCTGCTAAGCCTGTTATTCAACTCGTTCTACCACAGAAATAAAATACGTCCGTTGTTTTCTGGCTTGGTATCTTCGGTGGAAGCTAACAAGTTCATCGGATGGCTTCTATGGTTTTTATTTGACCTATAGAAGTCATATATCAAAATCAATCTCTTCTATGTGATTGATAAAATATAAAAAAATGACTATAAATGCTTCGATAAACTATTCAAACAAACATCAACTTTCCACCAAGATGTATGCTTGGCTGATTTCCTTAATTGAAGCTAGGAAGGCTCTCGGCTTGCTGCTCCGTCCGGATCTGATAAGAGGTGTTAGAACCCACATTCTAAATTCGGTTGGTCTTGGAAGAGCCTTCTCTGCGGTTATCGGTGAGAGTCAAACTGATAGCACTCAACGGCAATTCTTGATTGAAGCACTTTCTTTCGGGGCACAATTAAAAGTGGCCGGATCCAATACACATGTGGCGTAGTGGAGGAGAGACGCGGAGGCAAATTGTGGCTGGGAACCCAACAAACAGAGCCTCTATTTCCGGAGGTATTTGTAGAGGTTTGAAGGGCCAAGATTCACACTGTTTACTCACAGTAAGCGCCACTAGGCCGCGCCACCGTAAACAGAGAGAGAGAGAGAGAGAGAGAGTGAGAGAGAGTACGAAGGCGGCCCACCTCCCCTATAATATATGTGCTCGGCGAGCTATTGACAAGTTAATTCCTCCAGCCAAACCAGGCTTTTTATCACCGCCCTGCTCATACATCATCCAGGCGATTCGTTATGTACACCGTCCTACCTGTGTGTGTGCCTGTATGTGTGTCCGAGAAGAGAAATAGCAAAAAAGGAGAGAAAATGGTAATGTATGAGGTAAGGAAATTGAAAAGTCAAACCGAACCTCGTAATTGGTAAATTTCGTGAAATACAAAACACATTAGTAAGACGTCTAATGTAAGCGGACCCCTGTAATTGCTTATTTTCATATATTGCTTTGATATTTTTATTTACTAAAAACTTTATGTAGATTTAATTAATTCCATTCAACTAAAGCATACAGTTTATTGTTTTTTTTCTCTCACATTTTCTTTTCTTCCCTCACAATATCGTTATAAAATCTGTTAAATGTGTCTTACAGAAGCTAAACAATCATTTTTCTTGGCGAATTATTAATCATTTTTAAGTCGATTCATTTATACAACTTCTTTACCATATATGATATTAAATTTAACTCAGTATTTATTTAATTCCTTTTGCAGCGCCATGGCGGTAAATTTTAAACTTTGTTCACTAATTAAACTTTATGAAATTTTTACATCTCTCTATATTTTCCTAATAATGCATGTTATTCAATTGTATAATAATAATTTAAATATAATTGAGCTTAAATTTTTTTTTAAATTCTATGAATTAATTCATAACAGTTTGTTTTATGTATATCTACTAATTAATTTAACTTTTCAAGTTTTGAAAATGTTATTGACTATAAAAATTGTGAATTTATACTCTGCATACTTAGATTCTATATATTACGTCTGAGATCTTGTAATAAATACGAAATTAAACAATTTTATAATACACTTTTGCGAAACTCTCAACAATCAAACAAAATTGCCGAGAATTTAATATATATCTCTATATGTAGAATAAGCTTCATTTAAAAATATAAAGTGAATTTGAATCGTTATATGTATAACTATATAAATAATTAATTTGATTTTAAACTTATAAGACAAAAGGGAAAATACTTTTAATTATTACTTTTTTAATTGAGCATATCAACCACGTGGGTCATGGATGCCTCATATTTAGATAATTTTAATTATTTTTAAGGAAACGATTCAGATAATCAGGCATTTTAACTATTTTATTCTTAGAGAAACCTCCTAAATCCTCTTGGCTAAATAAAACCGATATCCGAAAACACCCTTATCAGCTTCTTACTGCAGAGGGGCCGTAGAAAAAAAATGTTACAAAAACCTCCTCTCCGAAAAAAAAAAACGAAGAAATCCATGAATATAGATGAAATCACTATTTAAAAATATAAAGTAGACCATGGACAGAAAACTCCTGAAAGAATTGTTTTAATAGTGTGATTTTCATCGAGTTTAAATGTTTAATTGCTTGATTTGCATCCTTTAGTACCCTTTTGTTTCTTCTTTACTTACCTATCTGAAAACTGCGATGACTATCATGCTCGTTTCGACTTCCTGCAAAGCACTTCTGTTTTTATCCAGTGCCTGCATCCTTCCTGCTGTGAGATACTTAAGAAAACAATATTGTACGGCTACTGTCTATAGATTCTGAATGGTTTTTAATGAAATTCGCAGTATTCCGGCTTTTGAGACTTATTTACACTTATGTAGGATTTTTTTGATACTTGTAAGCCTTGGGAATTTCTGTTGGAAAACATATTGAAATCCAAAAGCATTGCTTTCGAAACCTCTTAATTGCTGAGGATCCTGCAATCCCTAACGTATTGAGGACAATCAACGTTGGTGGTCGTCTGCATACCACTGATGCATATTTGTATTGAGTTATTAATTTTTATTGGATCACAAATTATTAGTTTGAGCAGAAATTGAACATGGCTGCTCTTGTCTGTGTGGGCACCAGTTTCATCAGAGTTACGCAAACCCCCCCGTTTACGGATTCCCTGAGCGGGGACTCTCCCACCGTTTCGACAGACAAGAACAAGACCTCGGATTAGTGCAATTACCCGCGGATGGTACTGGCCGTTTAAGGGGGGGTCCGGTATTCCAGGATTTCCTGGCTTGGGGACATGCGGCCCGTTGGTGGTCCAGGCCTGGAGCTTCGCATACCTCGTCTTCAGTGTCTTCTGTCTTAATTGGCGCTGGCTCTTCAAAGAAAAGCCCCTTTTTGACGGAGATATCTTCAGTAAGAATCCCCGGGTGCTGCTGGAATCAAGGGTTCGTCTGGGTTTCGTTGTGGCTGAGATTCTCGCGAGTATAACCCTGCAACAGTCTCATCAGACAGGTCCAGAGAAGTCCACCATATTTTGGAACTACGTACTTTAAACAGACATCCATGTACTTCTTCCTAAATAATTTGAAAAGCAATCTATTAAAAAGATGCAGAAAAAGTTACTTCTATGCAGATTTATGATATTTCAGGAAACACAGGCTTCAGCAAAAGCAAATGCCTCTTTTTTTTTCATTTACACTTCTGAAAAAGATGATGTTGAAAACCTTTCGTGGAGACAGGTTAAAACGTCTTGAAAAAAAGAGTCTTGGGTTATAGTTTGTCTCCTATATCTTTAAATATTTTCATTTTAGGTATTTTTTTAATAATACAAAAATGTTAGATAATTAAATACAATTTTCATTCAGAAAAATTTTCATTAGACTACAAACAACATTAAAAAAATAGCGATTACTCAATTTCGTCTCACTTTATTCAGTATGCTTATTTTGTGGCGAAGCCATTGACTAAAAGAAAAAAGTAAAATAAATACTGTATATTATATTTTCACATAATTCTATATTGGACAATTTCTAAGCTTGCAAGTATATCTTATTTACGAAGTACAAAGGGAGCTGAAAAAAGTCATCTGCCGTAAAAACTAATAAAAAAAAGGCTCAAAAGCAAATCGAGATGCATTATGAGAAGCTATAAAATATCGGACTTTTTTCTTCTTTTTTTTTTTTTTTGTGGGGTGGGGGTAGATGGTAAGGGGGGAGAAGACGCATTGTTATAGAAGTATTATTCTGTTTATAAACTTAGGAAGCCCTTGCTACAAGTACGATAAACTCTCAGACCATCTAACCCGAGGGGGTTCGCATGATTTCTGGGGGTGTTTCACAGATTTGACCGCTCCCCCTCCACCCCCTCCTGAGTTAGTGCCTCTACAGGCGACATAAAGTATATCGGCCGAACACAGCTTTGGGATATCGCAGACATCTTTCTTCCCATGCCGGGCTTAACCGCTCGGAAGAGGACACACTGCAACTCGGATCGAGCGGTGACTCTGAAGTGGAGGGTTCTACAGACTCTGTAGAGGAGTTCAGGGAGAATGGGTGAGGCGTAGTTGTAGCGACAGCCCGCGAAGGTCGTAAGATGAATACACACTGGTTTGGCCCCTGATGAGAATATAATGCCTTGGATAGCGGAGTGCCCAATCAAATGAGGGACAGGACAGATCTATTTGTGTATATTCAGTCTTGTAAATACCCTATAAAAACCTCGAAGTAATGCACTGTGCAAAGTTAAACTTTTTGATAAAACAAGAATTATATTTTAAAAGAAATAAAATAGACCTCAACAACCCTATTGGCCAGAAAAGTCCTGCATGAGTCTAATTGAAGCAAATTTCCCATGTTTCAGCAATGTTGGACGTAAATAAGAGCAATGATTAATTTTATCTTAGGAACCAAAAAGAAAAATGAAAGGAAAGGTTATTGTCGGTGAGGCTGGCTATAGGCCGATTGGGATGAGAATAATAAGAGGAGAGAATAACCTTTATAATTCATCTTAAATATCCTATTGTAATCGCTTTTTTTTTTACATAAAAGTTACTGAATAACAATTGTAGAAAATTAATTTTTTCTTTTCCTATTGCGTTGTATACATTTTTCAAATACAAACAATTGACGATTATTCAATTTGTCTATACTTCTCTTTCAATCAAAATCGTACCATTTTAACTTTTACTGAAGAAAGCACCACTACTTATATCTAATTTAAATATTTCAATATGAAATTTTAAAAGTCTACAGCTTTAATATTTTTAAATAGGGATTCTCTCTAAATTTCGAATTTAGACTTCTAAATATTTCCTTGAATTACGTCTTTTTTTTTTTTAAATTGAGGTTTATGGTATAATACTTATTCATAAAAGATTGTATTGCTTAGGCTGATTTTAGATTATTTTTGATAGTAGCGGGTCTAAATACTAAATATAAAAATCTACGTTGATGTATATTTTTTTAACATTGTTTTACGTAAAAATATTGTCAAGTGTGAGAAACATTACTTTAAAAATTTAAAACTGACGATTATTGATTTGGTCTTACTGTGAAACCAAATATTGAACACAAAAATTAATTTAATGATAAAAGATTGTATTGCTTAGGCTGATTTTAGATTATTTTTGATAGTAGCGGGTCTAAATACTAAATATAAAAATCTACGTTGATGTATATTTTTTTAACATTGTTTTACGTAAAAATATTGTCAAGTGTGAGAAACATTNATATATACATATATATGCGTGTGTGTGTGTACATAATCATACCTTGTTTGTATAGTTAAGGATTAGTTGACCGTCGAGTGTTATACTTAAGAAATTAGTCAGGATTTCGGCCATGATCAGAGAAAAAATACTTCAAAATTGTTGGGTAATTATTTTATTATTGCCGACATTTAGTTTAGTTCTGCAGTCTGATATGTGGCCATAAACCTCCCTCGGAGATCATAGATCATTATCGTCGACCGTATTGTATTTCAGCTCTTATGATGACTTACAAGTTAAGTCGTAACGTTGACGTATAATAAAATAATTACCCAATAATTTTGGAGCGTTTTAAATTTCTGATTCTGGCCGAAACCCTGACTAATCTCTCCAGCACAACTAAGTTTTTATATATTTACCAATACTTCTTCCGGGTTCAACCGTGTCTTTGAGTTTTTAGGTTCCAAGTTTTCGCATATCGTGTGATGGCTTCCTCAGGGCTGAATGGGGAACAAATCATTCTCCATTCAGCCCAGAAGAAGCCATCACACGATGTGCGGAAGCTTGGCACCTTAAAAACTCCAAGACACGGTTGAATCCAGAAGAAGTATTGGTAAATATGTCTTACCTATTTTATACTTGAGATTTGAATGTCCTAGTAGAACTATTGCAGAATTCCTGTCGTGAAGCATGGCGGTTGACTAATTCAGGGGGGATCTATTAAAAGCATGCTCTTTAGAGAAAGAGAAAGGGAATTATCTGTAGCAGAGCTGAGAGAAAGGAAGACAAGACTGACTGAAAGCTCAGGGTACTGGCTACAGTCTATTAGGAAATATTTTACGTAATTCACCTCATTAAAAGTCTGCTACTTGTTTCACTTTCTAAAAGTCTTTGAAATTTTACTTAATTTGAGTTTCTCGAAAAAGGCAATCCGTGAAATTTTTCAGCTCTTTTAATCAAAATGTTTAAATCAGGATTCATACATTTTTACATTTTAATAAAACTATTGTGAACATGAAATAAATCTAAATCAGCTATTCAGAATATATTTGTCTCTCTGTGCTATTCGTTACAAGTATATCTATGCCTAGGCTAAGGTGGTCAACTTAAGGTCGAATATTCAACGGTCACTCAAACACACATGTATCAAAATCAATAGGAAGGGTTGGAAATGGATAAATGCATGAAGAAGAAGAGAGTCATAGCCTTCTGTTTTATATTATTTGAATGATGAAATTATAAAAATACACAAAAGGAGAATGACTGAGGCGAAATTTGGGAAATGGGACTTATGGGAAATTAGTACATGTTAAGGATGTAAAAGCAATTTTTGAAAAAAAAAACAACTACAAATTATCCAATTTTCTTGGATCTCTTCAGACCTGTGATATACTTACGAAGGATGGGTATTTAATTTACAATTTTACTGAAATATTTCAATTATTGCTTGATTTCCCTTTTTGCTTCTCCTTGTCTTAGGCAGATATTACCTTAGAAACTGAATTAAAAACAGCATGATAGATGTTAGTTTAGTGAACAAACAAGAAAAATTGATGTTTTCTACAGAATGAGAAGATTATTCTTGAGGTTGTAACGGTAAGCTGAGGACCGTTTGACATATTGTTATTACATAATGTGTTTGCAGATCTCTGAGGAAGCTAAAGCGATTATTGAACGAATCGAATAATTATCAAATCTGCTTTTATTAGTTTTTAAGTCTTCAATCAAGGATTGCTATTTCATTCATGCCTTTAATGACAAGCAATGATTGGCTCTGTCGTCTATTTGGACGCCTCGAACGGCTGTAGGTCTGCACTGGGCGGGGCGAGGAGAATTGCAGATTCCTGCAGATCGGGAAGAAGGAAGGGCAAAGATTGCGACGGCACGTGGGAAGAGCCGAGAGACTCCGAGGGACAAATTGACCATCGCCGCCGATCTCTGAAGAAGCTAAAGCGATTATTGAAAGAATCGAATAGTCATCAAATCAGCTATTATTAGTTATTCCAGTCTTCAATCAAGGATTGCTATTTCCATTGACACCTTTAATGACATGCAATGGCTCGCTCTGTCGTCTATTGGGAACGCTTTGAACGGCTGTAGGTTCTGCACCGGGCGGGGTGAAGAGAACTGCAGATCGGGAAGAGGGAATGGCAAAGATTGCGAAGGCACGTGGGAAGAGCCGAAAGGATCGAGGGACAAATTGACCGTGGCTGCCGAGCTCTGAGGAAGCTAAAGCGATTATTGAAAGAAGGTAAATAGTGCAGCACTCAGCCTCCATTAGTACAATCCTTAATCACGGATTTCTGTTCCTTTTCAACTTTTACTGAAATTTCTCCTCTCCCCAGCCTCTCCCACCCAATATCTCTTCCTAATTCGCTCCCGTCCCCTCCCTCGACTCGTCCTTTTTATATTCGGATCAGGGCGGAGGGCCATTACGGAGGAGTTTACTCATTCCGTCCCTTAGTCCCTCCACGACTCCTTTTATTCTTATATTTTCCTCTTTATTGATCAAACTGATCGCTAAAAGCGAGACACCTCTCAGCTTATTACGCCAAATCAGATTCTGAAATAGATTCATTCTTTTCGTACTTTTCATTAAAACTCTTCAAAGTATTATAATCCGGTTTATTATGTCCTAAATTATGTACATCCATGAATATTGAGCTCACTGAAATATTTTTGAATTGGAACTGAAATCTGTTAAGAATTGATGACTAATATTGATGAAGCAAGTCAAATAGATGTAGCCTTCTTGCATAATTTGATATGGCAACCGATTTTAATACCACTCAATTTCTCTTTGTATTATATTATTTTTTTAAATAATTATCTTAGGATATTGTTATTGTCCTGTCAGTAATTTGGTTGACTAAAATACAACAAAAACTGTCATGTAGAAATTGTGCCACCTTATCAGATCTCCCGTTACGTCAAATATTTTTGACATCAACACTAATAGATAATGTTTGGTTGCAAACGATTGACAGATTTTGATTTAGTTAAGGTATAAAAATTCATAAACTGTTCATGAGCTGAATGAAAATTATGTTTCACAAAAAGAAAGTCCTAAAAGAGGAATTATTAGTCGGGGATTCGGTATTGGGATTTAAAATAATAAAAACTAAAATTTAAAAAAAAAAGTTTTTGCAATTGCTAGTAGTTAGGTCTGAATCGCATGCCTTCTTAAGGGTGTGATGACTGAATGGGTAAGTCATTCAGGCATGATATAATTATCCTAAAGTAGGAGATTCTCTTTCTCTATTGCACCTATTGCCCTGAAGAAAACCTGAAATTTTATGCCGAAACGTCGGATATGACAAACAACTTTTGTTTAAGAATTGGTTTTTATTTATCTAAAACCAAAGACCGAATCCCCAACCTTCTCTCATAAAATTCGACGGTCAACCAACTCTATCTCCTTTATTTATTTTTTTTATTACTTAAACGGTAGCGTATATAATACCAAATTTACAATTTGGTCAGTTCTGAAACCCCTTTTTACTAAATCTCTCTCATATTCTCTCATCTTGTAGTACGTGTTGTCGAATAAAGCACCAATAACAAATAGGTTCTTGTTTTTTATATCAATTTTTGAACGGACTACATTTTTAGCCTTTCCTCTTTTAAACACGAGCTTAAGAGATATTTCAAATGTCGCGTCACATTACAAATAAAAGTAGCTTGATTTCGACCAAAATATACTAAAACCTAAGAAATAGCATTCAATGATCAAGCAACTTCTCTATCAACGGCATGAAATAGGGGCAATTTTTTATCCACATATCGCCCGTCCACGAATATCCTATGTCTCATTATTTATTCCAGTCAGAGCGCTGTTGCAGAAAAAAAAAAAATAAAACTTATGGTGGGTGTATACAGTATGCAGTGTAGAGGAATCACGCTCGCCATGTTTCTCTAATAATGAAATAAGATAAAGTGAGTTGAAGGAGTGAAATATCGCATACAGAGCTCGAAGGGATCCATATATCCTGGACTGTTCGTGTTCGATACAGCGAGAATGGACGGCCCTGCTTCGGCCGGGATGAGCGAAAATTTCTTCCGGGACAACCCCTTTTTCATCCTGAAAATTATCCATTAAACGTGTGTCGGGTTTGTTTACAGCTTAGAAGTGAAATATGCATTTTAAATAATTTAAATAGAAAGTAAACAGACAAAGTAATCATTTTTCACTTATTTACTTTTTCCCGCGTTATCTTTGTGATAGAAAACAGTCAAAATAATAAATATATACGCATATACGCTGAACTTATATGATATACAGGAGAGAGAGAAGGGAGAGAAAGATTTCATACGTTTCAAGGAAAAATATATTAATTTAAGCTTTAAAATATTATGCTTTAGAAATTAGTCAGGGTTTCGGCCAGGATCAGAAATTTAAAACACACAAAAATTATTGGGTTATTATTTTATTATTGTCAACGTTTCGACTTGACTTGTAAGTCATCATCAGGACAGAAACACAATACACAATATTACACTTATAGAATTATAGATTGGAATGAACAGAAAGAGATGTGAGAATAAACTCAAAATTTAACTATAAAAATGTGAAGAAGTATTTAAAAAAAATTAAACTATACAGATATGGTACATTTTTATAATTAAATTTCTTCTGTATATGATTTTCTTTCTTATAAAATACCTCACCTCTTTATGTTCATTCCAATGTATACTTTTATTAATGTAATAGTGTGTATTGTATTTCAGCCATGATGAGGACTTACAAGTCAAGTCGTAACATTGACAATAATAAAATAATTACCCAATAATTTTTGAGTGTTTTAATTTTCTGATCCTGGCCGAAATCCTGACTATTTCTCTAATATAATATTCGACGGTCAACCAAACACCTACCACTAAAATGATTATAAACCAAAATATGAAATGTGCTAGCAAAAAGAAAACGTGTAAAATAAAAGGCGTACAAATTTAGGCAAACCTTCTGAATCACAATTAAGTTTCGTAAATCTTAGGCCAAATAAGTTTGATGAAAACTAGAACTAGAATTTTTTCATGATTACCACCGATTAAATCATGAAAAATGTTAATTACGAGAAAAATAAACACCAAGTTAATCAGAAAATAATTTTATCCTTAACAATGATATAGGAACGACTCCGGATAATGTGTAAGATTCTAAAATTTCATGAACTAGAGTGTTTTCCAAACCCCACCAGAGGGAATTGAGTTAAGGAATGCCACTACCCTTAGGCCAGGACCGTAAGGGGGTTGTCTTTGGCTGTGGTTTCCTTCCCGAACAGCCCTCGCTATCAGTAAGGATTATCTCCCACCCCGGGGAATGTCATCTGGTTCCCAGGGCTCGGAGCGCTATCGCCAGAGCTGACGCTTCTTTTCCAGCCTCTGCCCAGCTCCTCCACACGTCTAAATACCGACACTTGATGATGGCATCAGACTCAACGCTTTGCCCAGCCTGTGTCCACTCTTCCTCCGACTCCCAAAGTTCCCAAACTGACGGTAAAAAGTCTGCTTTGACAGCCTAGGGGTCATTTTGATGACCAGGATACAGGACGTTCTTATAGCGTGGAATCCACCATGCAGAGAACGAATATTAAGAGGGAAGGAAAGGTGGAATAGTAGAAGCAGTGTCCAGCTGAAAGTGATTAAATCATCCGATATATACTTCGCAGATATACCCTAATCCTTAATCGCCGGGAAGAAATCGTGGTTACAACCAGACAAGGAATTACGATGTACACACTCCTAACACACAGATTCTATCTAGCGGGATGAAGGCAATGTTCTATCTACATGTGATGACTGTAACGAAGTACTTACCGTAGAACACATTCTTGTTTCTTGCAGTAAATTTAATCGTATAATTATCAAGCTTAATATTAATAATAGCAGATAACATTAAAAACATTCCGATAAGGCACAGTGAAAAAATAATACATCCTTCCTCTTTTGAGTGAAGCAAATTTATTTAAGGAAATATGAGAACACAGGAAATTTCTATTTGATGATTCTAGTTAGGGTTCGGTCAAGGTAGATCCAAAAAATACAAATTTAAAAAAAGTGTATTTTTTTTAAAGATTATCTGCCAGGAAGAAATCGTGGCAGGTTCCTATAGAGGCAGATAATCTTTAAAAAAAAATTTTACAAAATACACTTTTTTAAAATTTGTATTTTTTTTTGGTTTTACCTTGACCGAACCCCAACTAAAAAAGTCTAATAATAATATCTACCGTCAAAAACTCCCCATTTGAACACCCCAATTTCTCATCCGCTAATGACTATAGAAGTCGATGTGGAACAAACAAAACTAAGAGCGAAAAATTAAAATAAAACTGAAATTTTTATTCGATTAATTCTAATCTATTACTTTTAGTAATTGATAAAATTTATTTTCAGAAATCCAAGGGAGATGATACATACAATTAAAATATATAGTCAATTAAATTTGAGATCGTGAATGTACTAAAAGAAGAATAAAATACACTCAATCAAAATAAACAAAGGAATGCCACGGAGTAAAGGATTTCTCATTTTATAAAGATATTGATGAGCAAGACGGTGGGAGTACTTCCAAAAGTTCTTATCAATGTCACAAAGACGCTCATTGGCTAATTCTTTGCAGATAATACGGCTAATTTGCTGTGGCCCAATCAGAGTTGAGCTTTCAATGGAGTTTCTACAACTTAACTCACTGAGATTTCGGCTCGAAATTTAGTTTTCTTTTGAGATATTATAAAATTCTGCAAACATATAAAAAAGGGAAAGTCTCAAAAATTTTATTTTACCATTGATTATTATCATTTTAGTTTTTTTATCTTAAATAATGGATTAGCTTCTATTGAATCTCTTCAAAAAAAGGGGTTTAGAGAGACACAATTGAAAATCGTCATTATTTTGTGATATGAAAAAAATAATAGAACATAATGACTGTAAAATGTAATTTTATAACTTTTTACTAATGTTATTTTTATGAAAAATGCATAATAAGTAATAAATTTCATTCATTAATTAAAATTTTAATTTTGATTTGTGTGAGCCCTCTTGCTTTAATTATTAAAAAACAAATTCGAAATTCAGGTTTTCTGTTTGAAACTATAGAATGAATTCTTTTTTGTTTGAAAATGAATGAGGAAGAAGGGATTTAGAAGAAGACAAAAATTTTGAGACTTATTTTAGAGTGTAAAACCTAATTTTTTTAACTTTTATATTTTCCTGTATTTTTAAGAAGAATGAAGGAAGATGTGATGACTTAAATTACTTACTGATTACTGATTCCATCTATTTACCTTCAAAGGTAATATAAAGCGTGGCTTGTGGTCATTTGTAACATAGAATTTGCTATTCAACTTTATCTATGTCAATCTTAAATAAAAGATAGATTATCTGCTTAGTTAACGTAACTCCATCTTGGTGGGCATTAAATGAAATTTCTTTTGAAATGCATTGTTATATGTACACATATATAGTACATAAATACGATATAGAAACTTAGTTTGATGGATAGCTGCCAGAATATTTAAGTTTGATATTTTTCTTAATAAGTACCTCTTACCTTTCCCTCAAAACTTTGCAGATGTTTTTCTTTCTAATATTTATTAATTATATGAATTTCATTATTGTATAACAGTGAGACCTAAAAATTGTTCGTAATAATAGTAGTCAAAATATTCACCTCTGGATATAATTGTTTATTTTTTTTTCATGAATACTACCCTTTTTGTATTGTTGAGTAAAAATTATTCGTTTGTGACAACACTCTGATTGGGTAAAGGGGTATTCGAAATCACTCATTTTTTTTGAGAATCAATAGAACATTTTTCTCATAAATCTCGAACGAAATTCACCTATGTTTCTTCGCCAGAATGTCAAAATCAGGAATCAAAACAAACATACATTGGAATACATAGTCATCTAGGATCTAACACTGCTAAAATCACTTCTACTTCTATTTTGGAAGCTTAAATATTTATTCACTGATATTGCTCTCCACCCGATAGTCGCTGTTAGTCTATTGATTGTATGTATGGTGTATTTTTAAATGTGTATAAAAGGGTAACAAAAAAAAAACCCTAAAATAAACCTCCTTTTAACTGTCTATTGGAACAAATCTATTTCAGATATCACATATTTCTAAAATTAGTCTAAATTCACTTCTTAACACAAGATCATAATTAATTCACGTTAAGTGAATAAAAGCAGGCAGTACAAAAATAATATTTCGGATCGAATAATTTTCGTTGAGCTTTAATTTATTTGCTTTTGAATCCGTTTCTCGGAAGAGTAGTAACATTCAAAATTTAAAAAATGTTTCCTAAAAGGAGGTTTGAGTCTACACTTTCACAGGTTAAAATAAACACTAGTTTCCCTTTTTTATATATTTCTCATTTATGTTCGATAGATCAAACTTATTTATTTTAAAATATTAATTATTTTTTCAAATGCAAAGCATCTCTTCAGTATGAATCTCATTCGTGTGAATAATTTTAAAAATACTTTCAGACCGAATAAGTCATCGTGTATAACGAAATTACTCTCAGTTTTTTACCCCTTTGAACAATTAGAGACCCCCTTAATATGAGTGGTTGATGAAAGAGGGATTGCTTTTGGGTCGGGATTGGGAAAGAAGTACTCCTGGACGGAGCCTCAAGTGTCATCAATGTAATTCTCTGTAGACCCCTCGATATGTCCTCCAATTACTCAAGGGTTCTTTAAGCACCCACCACTCCAGCTAAAACTAATTAGTGTGCTCCTCCGGGTCGCGGATTCGCCGGGGGAAAAAACATGAATGAGCCGAAATGAGAGTGCCCCGTGTACTCCAGGGAGAGAGAGAGAGAGAGTGAGAGGGAGTCTCCAGTGCTCCAGGAGACAGCGGCCCCTTGGAAACCCGAAACTCCAGACCCACCCCCTCCGGCAGAGCCCTTACTCACATCTGCTCGCCATCGGGTAGTTTTTCTCTAGCGGCTCCGGTCATTAGCGGCTCTCTGTGTCTGGGACTAATTTCTTCGGACGCACCTCGCCCCTTACACCCCTCTTGTCAGCGCTACCGAAACGGTCCTCCTGATGGATGCGAGCGAATTGTGTCCGCATTGCTCCTCTAAATACGATCTACAAGAGAGATATCTTTATCTTTGATCAGACATTACGCGATGTCTGATTACAGTACGCGATTTGTGATAGGAGGAAACAACGGCTGAAGATAGGCGTGCTTTAGAGCAATATTTCTTGTTCTGTCGAAACAGGCGTACTTTTGCCAGGGATAATGCCCTGAGATACGTCACAACCTAGAATAAGAATAATATTACATGGTGAGAGAGAAGATGAAGGGATCTTTACACTACATTACACAAGACAACAAGAAGACTTTTTTCGAATCTATTATTTATCATTAGAGGAATAATTCACAGTGTCACGCAGTGCAATAGCAAAGTCTGTAGATACTTAGCAAGATATTTAATGCTGGCTTGGAGATTTAGATAATATCTTTGTAAGACATCTTGTATCTTGTTAGCACTTTGTAATCTGTATTATATAGTCCGATTTTATACGCTTGTAACGTTTGACAATAATTTTTCAAATAATATTCCATATTGTTAATAACAGGTAAATAAAAAATTTGTAATTTCCTGATGAAAATTTTATATGGATCATCTGATTATATTTTAGACAATGTTATAATTAAAATAATTGTATATAAATTCAATAATGCAGATATTGTAGTGCATGTTGTGTAAAAAGTACGCAATCTTTGTCTCAATGTGCCTCAATTGGTTTTTTACTGAGTTAGGATATCCATTTGTGAAGAAGAATTTCTATTTTATCTGATTTTCCTCGAAGAAATAAATATATCCATATTAGTGCTATGAAGAACCAATTTGCGAAATAGTTTTCAATTTCTTACCGATCGTAAAGAACCTAAAATACAACCCGTTCAATANTTCTTTAAATGTAAAACATTTAATTTTTAGATGGGTAACGAATTTGATTTTTCAGATAAATTAACATAGATTGTTTCCTTTTGTAAAAATGAAAATAATAATATGCATAAAGTGAAATATATATGTATATATATATGTATGTATGTATAAAACAAGCAAAATAAAGTGCTTGAATGCTCTTCTCCAGTCGTTGGATGGGTTCACTAGTTAATGAAATATTTTGGGAGTGAGAGAAGGAATTGGGAAAACCAAATTCACAAATCGTTTGATCTTCGTTAGGTTAGTGTTGTAAAAAAAACAACAAAAAAAAGAAAAATGAGCTTAAGTAACTAAGGTTAGTAAATATTAAATTTGGCTTTATAACATTTATGGTTTAAAGAATTTTTTTTTAACGAAATCTCATATTATAGAAGATTTTAATAAATTAATTGAGAGATTGGTCCTGATCCCTTCTTGTATTTTAGAGAAAATAAATAAATTTATTGAGATTCTCTGTACAAGCATCTGTAATGTTAATGGCCGGAAGTACTAGGGGATGTTAAAGGCATATAAAATGGAGATATCTTTAATTTCTCCGTTATTCTTACTGCTGAGAAAGCATTTAAAAGAAATGACACATTATTTGAGATGTTAAGACAATTGTTAAGCATCTCCCCAAGTCAATTTCGATCATTGAGAAATGAGCACTGAATTTTAATTAAACTAATTAATATTAATAAAACCACTTGACATGTGTTAAATATATGAGAAATACTGTACACTGACGACCAAACTAAGGGGCTATTAAAAAAAAGAAGAATTAAATTAATTTTTTTATTTTGTATATACGAAGAATGAACATAAAATTATTTAGGTAAATAATCTAAAGGGTTATTATTATTTCTACCAACGGGAGATGGTTTGCAGAAACCAATGAAGACGGAGAATAGAAGGTATGAGAGTTATAAAATTATTTAGTAAATTATACAATTAGATTATAATAGCCAATTATCTCTCTCCCATTAAACTATCAATATCCCCTAAAACCAGAAGTCATATCTTTGTATAATAAATCGCTGAATAGAGGATGGGAAAAAATAAATGTTTGTAAATTTGATGAGACAAGCAAAGAAATGCTGACAGTAAGCTGAACCGCCCGATTTGAATAAAGAACAAACAATTTAAGTGAAGAGTGGTATAATTGGAGAAAAAAAAAGAGAAAAAAAGAGTGGGGGGGGGGACGAAGAGAAAACAATTTATGAAAAGGACAGGTGGGGGGGGGGGCATAAGGAGCAGGCAAACAGTCGGAATTAGGGTCCTAACTGCATAAACAATGGACCTTAATTGCCGGCAACAGGTAGCCCGGATGGAAATCCTACGGCCACCACAGCCCTTCACGAAAATTGGTCATTTTCAGCGTATCTGACTCAACCATTATCTGATGGCACTATCTCTCTACCCATCACTTTCATCCGAGATTTCCCCTTTTCCCTCTCACCGTTCCCCCCTTCTCCCTCCCACAATTTCAGGTTTAGGTAGTTTCTACGGGTTAATCGTAACTAAAAGTTGCTATGTATTGTTTATTTAATTTTTAAGGCTGGTTTTTAAGCCCAATAATGTTTTGTCTTTGCCGGTATATCATTATATTTGCAATATAGTAAGTAACAATTTAAACTTTAAAAAAAAAAAAGTCTATCACGCAGGAGCTTTATAAATTTAACAGCTTTCTCATTCTTCATAATTTTCAAATAATCAATATAATTGTCTAATACGTATATAATATCAATACAGTTTTTAGTACCACAAATGATAATACGTGTAAAAATTTAACTAAAAGAAAGCCTTAATCTCAAATTCTGAATTTTGGTTTCCATATTTTAAAAATGAACATGAAAGTGAAGTAATTTTTAATTTTTATGCTCTTTAACATTGTTTTTAGAAACCATGATAAAGAAGGCATTTAAGAATGTAAATGGGTGGCTTAGGCGGTCTCCATTGCATTATAATAGAAAAACCAAATTCTTTATTAAAGTTTTTTACACGATTTCGTTAATTTTTGACATCAGACAAGATATCCGGTGCTTTAAAGAGGAAAAAACCCAGACAAATGTGTAATATTTTTGTTGCTACTGTTGTAAAAATAAAAAAAAAAGTATAATTAGAGGTAAATATAATTTTGCGACAATATCCTAATATTAAATGAGATATTTAAGAGTGTATCAATGGAGATGGAGTCCTAGCTGTCTCTTCTAGGCAAAATAATTTATAGCCTTGGCGAACTTACATTGTAGACTCAAGTATCTCTCTTACTAATAAGCTAAAATTAGTTGTTTAATTCTATTCATGTATAGTGATATATAATGAAGTGTGGAAAATGTGGATAAGCACACATTTCTTGATAAACACACGGAATAGATTCGGAATATATTTCCGTTTAACGAGGACTCATACTGACGCTACAGATCCTCAAATACGTTCAAAAGGAGAGTTTGTTGACCGTAGATATTATTCTTAGATGATTTTAGTTGGGGAGCGGTCAAGGTAGATCCAAAAAAACACAAATTTAAAAAGTGTATTTTTTAATGAAGGATTATCTGCCAACGTTTCGGCTTACATTGCAAGCCATCTTCAGGGCTATCAAAGTCTTTGGATCTACCTTGACCGAACGCCAACTAAAATCATCTTAGAATCCACAAATACGATCTCTCGGTGTTAGTGAAGTATATCTTCGGCGGAGTATATATATATTGGGGAAGTTTACAAACCTTCACCAGGGGTGGTCCCGTACCGAAAATCCAGCCATTTTTTCTCCCTTCAAATGCACAGGTATGAAATCGTCTTAGTTTCAGTTCCTCCCCTTCGTGACGGAATTTTTTTTCATTGTTTTTATAATCCTAATAGATGGCTCTGAATATCTGAGCACGAGTATATATTTTTCGAATATTTCTTCTTCTAATTTTTTTTTTCATTTAAAAAAAAAAAAAAAAAGGAATAGTTGGAAATAAGTTAATTAATTGCTTATAAAAATTCAAAAAGAAAATTTGTTGATAAGTAAATTTATTATATATTTTAGAGTGGACTGGGACGAAGCTACTAACAATACGATTTCACAAAGTATAAACAAATATTTCATTTATTTCATTATTTTTCATAACTGAACAATTGTGAGATAAATGTTTACAACCCGAATTCTAATAATTCTCAGCAATGGAAATGTGAATTTAGGGACATGGCGTCCTCTCCCGTCTTCATGATCGGCAGCCCTGAAGATGGCTTATAATGTAAGCCGAAACGTTGGCAGATAATCTTTAAAATAATACACTTTTTTTAAATTTGTATTTTTTCTTTTGGATCTACCTTGACCGAACCCCAACTAAAATCATCTAATAATTACCTGAATTCTAATAACTTTCATTCTATTTCACTCCCAGTTTGGAACATTCCTGAGCTCTAATTTATCTCGAAAGCTTTCAGTTAATCAATAAATAAGTTACACGGAGTCGAGGAAAATGTTGAAAAAAAAAAAGAATATAAATGTTAGATGTTCCGATGAGAGAGGGCACGACAGATGCGGAAGGTAGTGTAAATCAGGGAATACAGGTAAGTTTGTTACCTGTTGCACTCATAGTCACTGTTAATGAAGTTAAAATATAAAAATGTAATCGAAATATTGAATAATGATGATGAACAATTGGTATTTTAAAGGAATATTGCAGCTCCTCACACACATTCACACACTCATATAATATGATGCAATTTTGTTTAAGTCCTAGGATAAGGAGAAGGTGGGTGCCGGATAGTCTATCGCGGGTTAACCTGGGCTCCTCTCTGAGGACGGGTTACGTCCCGGGATAGGGGAACAAGGACTATTATCAAGTACCCCATCAAAAAATTAAGTGTAAAAAATGTACAGATAATTTTTTTTNATATATGTATATATATATATTTTTTTAAAAACCCTGATGGTGACATTCTTATATCATCGTGAAAATCTTATCGTACTTCCCTATACTAGACAATACATAGCAAGGACTGTGGTGCAGGTCGGGAAGGTGATACCCGTCACCATGGTTCACTTGACTATGAATAGTGTAAAAAATCTGGCGTGTGCCTCACCACACTCTCGCAAGCCGCATGTCCCCGCCCAAGTGAATGCCCTCAGTGTAAGATTTCACTTCCTTCTTGAGGGCTCTTCTTGATAAGGCAGGAAAAAGTTATTCGTGTAGCAGCTGCGTAAACTTTATTTCATGTATAAAGAGTTCCTAGCAGAACCTTCCATGTGAACACTTGTGCATATAAGATGGATGGATGCTTATTCTATAATTTATGGCCAATTATTTATCAATCATTATGTGCCCATATTATATATAATATATATATATATATATATAAACACACACATACACACACATATATACATGTATATACATGTGTGTGAGTTCTTATTTTCAAACTGGGTAACAGTGATCCACAACTGATTAGGAACATCAGTCACTGCCAGCAAACAACCGGCCACCGCTATCTTTCGGAACGATCGCTAATTAAGATTAATTAAAAAAGTATAATTACTATTTTCCATACTAAGAATAATAGTTGAGTCAAGGAAAAAGATCACTTTAAAGATCAAAACTTGGGGAAAATAAAAAAAATGTGTAGAAACCTATTAAGGGAATTAAGCAGGGCTCAAAGACTCTAAAAATTATTTTTGGAATCATCAGATATGAAGACAAAGCATTTCCTCAACCAGTTACTAAATTAGTTATGTATTTTTGTCTTGTGATACATTTTTCTAACTTCTTATGGGACAGAATCTTAGAAATATTCCTCTTTAAGCCCACCTAAAGAAGATTATATAAATATTATTTTTATTATCGTATTTTTCCCACGTACATTTTAAACTATTAAATGCTAGGGAAGGTCAGCTCCTCCGAGCATAAGACGATGTATTCGTTTTTATAGGAGGTTAGACTCTCGACACTACTGCTGGGATTTTAATAGCTTATCTGGCTAGTCTCGGAGGTGTAAAAGGTTAACGCGCTTGCCCGGATAGCAGGAGATTCAGGTTCGAGCTCAGGCTGAGACAGTTAGATTTTTCATTTTATTCCCTTGCATTTAAATTCCTAAAGAATATTGTTCTTAGTGAGCCTTTGGGATATGCCTGGCCGTTGAAACAACAGCGTTGTGAGTGTATTTGACTACGAATACTTTTTTTGAGCAGATTAGAATTCTCTGGAAGTGTGATTCTAAAAAACGAAGAAAATCACAAAGACACTTAATTACCTATCAGTCTTACATTAAGACCTTCTAGTTCACGGGAATGACTAAATTAGGTGATCCGTACTAAATCATATAAGAGTTTAAGGATTAATGGTTGGACGAATCCTGCTTAATTGAAATAATAATTAAAAAAACATAAAAGATAGATATTATTAAAGATACTAGCAGGGATGACTGCAACAAACTATATTTTTTTGTTAAAAATGAGAGTTTTTGACCGTTGATTAATATCAAGACATAATAATAATTTATTAGATGATTTTAGTTGGGGTTCAGTCAAGGTAGATCCAAAAAAATACAAATCTAAAAAAGATATCACATTACATTGTGGTAATGGTAAAATGTTTTCGATGGAAGTAGTCATTACCTATTTGAACCATTTGTGTATGTGAGTATATATAAATACATATATAATGAATATCATTATTAATGTGCAAATATTAATTCCATTTCTTCAATCAGGATTTATATTTGTAACTAATGATGTATTTGAGATCTAACTCCTGTGATATTTTATTTGATTAAGATATAAGTTTTTTTTATTACTTTCATCAATTTAAATTTAACTTACATTATAATTATTCTTAATACAAGAATTAAGTTAAATAACATTAAAGTAAATATAGTAGATATATATATCCAATATCCAAATTTTACCATTGTGAAAAATTATAACCTAGAGAGGAATTTATCAGAAATTCGAATAACAAATATATTGGTATCCTAATTATAAAGTATTTCTTTCTAGTCTATATTTTCTTTATAATATTAATTTTAATCATATTTGTTAAAGAAAATGGTTTATAAAACGATGTACTCAAATTAAATAGATTTCAAAAAGCGAGTTTACGGCGAAAAAACAATTGTCTTTTTCGCCCTCTTTAATCAATTTTGATCACAAACTAAACCCTGCCTTATTTCCAAAGCTACAATTTCCGTCGAGTTACATTGTCCGCATAGACATACATACATTGTCGTTATTTTTTAAAATAAAACCATTACAAATGTATTACATGTTTATGACACAATCATAATACATTATTGAAATATAAATTTAGAAATTATATTGAAAAGTTTTTGACCTGGAAGTTACCACAGTCAGAGGTCCACCCCGCCTCCATTAAAGTAACTTTATCCCCATCATCAATGGACGTCTTTCTCATCACAATTAGTCTCTATTCCTTTAGATAGTCAGCACTTACGATTTACGCTTTTCAGTAAGTCAGCCCGCAATTACAGAGTTTCGTAATTCTGTATTCGGATATATATATATATATACATATATCCGATATATATCTCAGGTTCTACATGAGTAAATAGCTTCATGTCTTNTTTAGATTCTGCTAATCTTGGAACTTAACACATACAATTTTGAGGAAAATTGTTTATTTATTAAAAAGAAAATAAACCAAAAAATTTAGTTAAATAATATTTAATAGTTAGAATACAATGGTAAACAAAGCTGGGGTTTTAGTTAAGAATTTATTTTGAACTTAGGCTAATAATAATTATAAATAAAATAATTTTTAAGTAATCTACATGTCAGTCTTCAGTTTATACTAATAAATATTAATTTTTTTATAATTGTCTAATTTTGCAAAGCTAACAACTAAAGAATTCTAGTGGGGAATGTTCTCTCAGCCTCCCATTTGTCAAGTCAGCTCCAATTACCACCAAAAACTTCGGAGCACAATTCAGTTATACTTTAGGGATTCCGTTACTATCCATCAAACGATGAGGACAGTAGATCAATCACAAAAATAGTGACATCTGCACAGAGATACTTCCGGGAACAGGAACTCCAGCTTCATAGTATGTCCGAAAACTGAAGCCGGCCATAAATAGTGTTTATTTTATACTTATTTAAAGAAATAAATCTATAATATGATGAATTAAAGACAAAATCGTATAACAATTAAAGAGTTTAGAGCTCCTTAATTTAGTAAAATTTTGATGTAATATAACTTAGGCTTTAGGCTAGTCTACTCACCTAGTGCAGTCTTACATATCTTTCATCAAAGCAGTGTGATTTTTGAAAAAAAGTCAATTGCAAATGAATCCGATAAGTGTAAGACACGAATATGTGTAAGATGGATAAAAAAATGATATTTCGAGTTTTAAGTGAATTATTCGCTATGATCTTCCTAAAAAAAAATTCAATTAAGCAAAACATTCACCAGGATTGTTTTGTGTTACAGGGTCATTATTTGAGCAGCATTTTAGCAAATTATTTAATTTGTCTCTGTCAGAGTAGTTTCAACAGTATAGTTCATCCCTTATAAAGGGGCTCCTTCAAAATACATTTAGCAGCTGTCTAAACATCTTAGGGAAACATAGACACTTTAATGGACACAGAAGGGAAATTAAATTCAAGACCCGAAGATGTTGTTCGTTATTATGTATTCGTTCGTGATGTTAGTGTGGCGTCTTGCAGGGTGGGGAGGTTATGTGTGGTGAGAAATTATCACATGTAAACATTGTGTGTTGGGGTGGCAGGGGGCAAGGACCCCTCTCTTAGCAAGGGTGATTAGCGCTCTTTGCGAGAGCAGTTTGTGCGCTTGTAGCCGGCAAGGGAGAAAACGCATTTTATAGGCTTGCTGCAGTCAGTGGATCTAGCCGTGTAACTCGGAAAACAATTGTGCATTTACCTGCATCGGAACCTAACATAGGTAGAGAATAGTGTAATGATTCTTTCATGATTACCCGTATGAAAGTAAGTCCTGAACATTAAATCTGGCATTATTTTATTTTTGAAGACCAATATTTTAGCTTACATTAATCACCATCAAGATAATCCTATAACATTTATTCAGATAAATCGAGTAATGTAGTAACTGATAACAATTTCCAAATATTAAAAGTAGAAATTTTACAAGCTTCTTATCAGAGGCATCATTAGATGTGGCCTGATTTTGAATTTTAGACAAAACAAAACAGAAAAAAAAAAACTGTACAAAGTATAGTATGCATATAAGTAAAAAATCATTTTAAAAACCGCTGAAATTTTCAGGGAATCCTCAGAATATTCAGGCGGGTTAAGATGAAGTAATAAATAAATATAATTTCCAATTTGCCTTAACTACATGTGTTTCTTTTTTGATTGAGCCCATATCTACACCATATGTAAATTATTCTGTGAAGAATCTTTATGATAGTATTCCATGTATTTTTATTTGCAGGTCGTAAATTTCGTTAAAAGCTCTATTAAAATGGTGTGATAATACAACAATAATGTTTGCTTAGGGCCAGCAACGCCATAAAACAATTTTTTTTGGCAAAACGAAGTTTGCCGTGTCCGCCAGTTAATTATAAAAGATTTGGAAAATAGAATATATTTATTTAAATGGTAGGGAAAACTAAACCCAGAAGTTATTTACAAACTAAATTCGCTCCATGTCACATCTTATTAGCAATGAGAGATCACTATTTAAATTCCAAGTACTGCTACATCATGTAAGAAAAATAGTGAGGAGGAAGGGTTATGATTTTAATTGTTTGGGTAGATTTTAGTAGGTAAATAAGCTAATAATGCCTGTGCTTTGCAGATAATTTAACTAAGGCATATAAATTGTTAAAGTTACACTTATTTAATGTATATATTGTTTCTTTATCCTTTATCTTCTTTTTTTTTTCAGAAGTAAATACCCTAAAATCGGTGTGTGTAGGGCAAACGTGTTAAATAGTTAGTAAGTGAGTAAAGACGTATTACTATAAACTTCCTTCTTTTCAAAGAAGATTATTTATGTTAAGTAAAATTCTCCAAGTTTAATTGCTTTATAGATGAATTTAAGTAGACTTAAGTTATGATATGTCTGAAATTTATGTTCTTTCCTCCGGGAAAGATGAAAGCCTCTACCTGTCAAATTAATGCTTTTACTTCATATATATATATAAAGAAATTTTGTGAAATAAAGTAAACAGTATATGAGATATGAGAAATAAAGTAAATAAAATATGGAAAGCACCATTGTATATAAGAAAAGAAGCTGAATAGTCTCCCATGTCGACTTTGCTGCCGTTCCCATTTGGTTTCAGACTTCGGTACTCTCGTTGTGATAACCCGTCTGATAACTTCTGTTACGATAAGCCGCAGATATCCAATTCCATATAACTTAGACTGGATTGTCAGGGCAATTGTGTCTTTTATTGACTAAGGCATTTAACCAATGTATTTGTATTCTGTGTTTCTTTGTGTTTGGTTACTTGCATTCCGAACGATGTGAATAGATACTTTTCGCCGACGTTTGTCCTTTGGTTCATCCTCCATCAGGCAATACTCTTTCATCTACACCTATATCAAAGGATCCGACCTTTACGTCCAATAGGCACTCTGACGATCCAAAATTATCTGCAATATTTCTCTCACAGAATTATCCGTTTGTCTTATGCTCAGAAAACACTCTAAACATTGTAAAAAAAATCTTACTACTGCACCTAATTATCCTGAATTTTCTAAATTCTCATTAAAAAAATAAATAAAACGGATCATTATTATATTATTATGGATTTGTTTTTTGGCATAATTATAATCGCTACTCATAACATTTTTTATTTACTTCCAGAATATTTTTGATTCCTTTTAAATTTCTAAATAGTTTTATAAATAGTTTTGCATAAAATGCTATATCTAAATATTATAGTTTGTAAAAATATCTGATATATATATATCTTAAAATATGACAAGATATATATCTTGTTCATAAAACTATATATGCTATATATCTTAAAATATAACTCAGTTGAGATCTCCCTTCACTCTTCTCTTTAGAATACTCTCAAGCCTCAATACCCTCAATATTCCCATATTGCCTCTCTTACTTTCAGATACAAATTCGTCATTTGCTCTTATGTATCTCTAATATAAGAAGGGGCTTTATTGGTATCTCAAATTCTTCTAAAAAGAAAAATATTTGTGGACATTTTTATTGATGGCAAAATATTTCCTCTTTAGAGCATTTTTACTGACATGTATACTCACCCTGTTTTTAATTAAAATATGTTTTATCATTATTTATTGCTGAGAAGACGCTAATTTTTTATTCTAGGATTTAAAAAAAAAAAAATGCTGCAAATTCTTGTTGAAAGTAAATCAGGTAATTTTAGGTAAATAATCTAAAGGGTTATTATTATTTCTACCACCAATGAATATAGAACTCTCATACCTTATATTCTCCGTCTTCATTGGTTTCTTAGAAACCAATGAAGACGGAGAATATAAGGTATGACAGGTAATTTTAATTCATTGGCGTGACTTGACCAAAAAACCAACCCAATGTATTAAAATAAACATATAAATATTTAATGATTTCAATAACTTCAGGTATTTCCGTCAATCTTTTGAGTGGAATGAATGTGTGTTTTTTCATTTCCATGTATATTTATTTTCCTCCCAATTAGCAATTTGGAATTAAGTGTGTATAGCCCCACTATAGCCCCTGATACACCTTTCAAGCTTCTTATAAATTAATCTAGATGTTTTGACCATTAATTCTAATCTGTTAGATGTGACATAAAAGGACACACACAAAAAAATAAAATAATAAAATAAAAATGACCCAATTCAGACAGAGGAAAAATATCCCAAAGCAAATAACAAAATAATGAATTCTTCGAGGAGCCTTTACGTGTTCCCTAATAAGGCGGTATGTAGTTCCTTTTTAACGAGATAGGTAAAATCAAAAGTCCCCCCCACCCCCTCCCAACCCTCTTGCCTTTTGGTTGAGCGAGTGGGCTTCGGTGACTGGAAGTTTTCTCTTCTCAAAGTTTAATGTTCTTTTTAGGCAATTAGGGGGGTCTCTCCCAATTTATATTTTGAAAAAAAAAAAGGAATAAAGAAAATAAAGGATTTTTTACCCTCCCTTGTACGCTTAGAGTGAAAATTCTGTAATAATATAAACAATCAGAAAAATTCATTTTTACAATTTTATTTGTGGCAATAATTACAAATAAACTTAAAGTTCATTATTTTCTATTGTTTTTTTTTTCATTAAAAGGAACTAAATTATCAGAGATACAACAAGCATTTGACGAACATAGTCTCAATTTCATAGTAAAAATATGAAAACACATTTATAATAATAAGCAATTATTTATTTTTACATAATTTTAATAGATGAGAAATTAAAAAAAAAAAAAAAAGGAAAAGATTTGGTCTGATAGCCACACTAGGAAATTCTTGGGCTCTGGTGATGAAGACCTTAATCTCGAAAACAGTNTATTTTTTAAAAACCCTGATGGTGACATTCTTATATCATCGTGAAAATCTTATCGTACTTCCCTATACTAGACAATACATAGCAAGGACTGTGGTGCAGGTCGGGAAGGTGATACCCGTCACCATGGTTCACTTGACTATGAATAGTGTAAAAAATCTGGCGTGTGCCTCACCACACTCTCGCAAGCCGCATGTCCCCGCCCAAGTGAATGCCCTCAGTGTAAGATTTCACTTCCTTCTTGAGGGCTCTTCTTGATAAGGCAGGAAAAAGTTATTCGTGTAGCAGCTGCGTAAACTTTATTTCATGTATAAAGAGTTCCTAGCAGAACCTTCCATGTGAACACTTGTGCATATAAGATGGATGGATGCTTATTCTATAATTTATGGCCAATTATTTATCAATCATTATGTGCCCATATTATATATAATATATATATATATATATATAAAGAAATTTTGTGAAATAAAGTAAACAGTATATGAGATATGAGAAATAAAGTAAATAAAATATGGAAAGCACCATTGTATATAAGAAAAGAAGCTGAATAGTCTCCCATGTCGACTTTGCTGCCGTTCCCATTTGGTTTCAGACTTCGGTACTCTCGTTGTGATAACCCGTCTGATAACTTCTGTTACGATAAGCCGCAGATATCCAATTCCATATAACTTAGACTGGATTGTCAGGGCAATTGTGTCTTTTATTGACTAAGGCATTTAACCAATGTATTTGTATTCTGTGTTTCTTTGTGTTTGGTTACTTGCATTCCGAACGATGTGAATAGATACTTTTCGCCGACGTTTGTCCTTTGGTTCATCCTCCATCAGGCAATACTCTTTCATCTACACCTATATCAAAGGATCCGACCTTTACGTCCAATAGGCACTCTGACGATCCAAAATTATCTGCAATATTTCTCTCACAGAATTATCCGTTTGTCTTATGCTCAGAAAACACTCTAAACATTGTAAAAAAAATCTTACTACTGCACCTAATTATCCTGAATTTTCTAAATTCTCATTAAAAAAATAAATAAAACGGATCATTATTATATTATTATGGATTTGTTTTTTGGCATAATTATAATCGCTACTCATAACATTTTTTATTTACTTCCAGAATATTTTTGATTCCTTTTAAATTTCTAAATAGTTTTATAAATAGTTTTGCATAAAATGCTATATCTAAATATTATAGTTTGTAAAAATATCTGATATATATATATCTTAAAATATGACAAGATATATATCTTGTTCATAAAACTATATATGCTATATATCTTAAAATATAACTCAGTTGAGATCTCCCTTCACTCTTCTCTTTAGAATACTCTCAAGCCTCAATACCCTCAATATTCCCATATTGCCTCTCTTACTTTCAGATACAAATTCGTCATTTGCTCTTATGTATCTCTAATATAAGAAGGGGCTTTATTGGTATCTCAAATTCTTCTAAAAAGAAAAATATTTGTGGACATTTTTATTGATGGCAAAATATTTCCTCTTTAGAGCATTTTTACTGACATGTATACTCACCCTGTTTTTAATTAAAATATGTTTTATCATTATTTATTGCTGAGAAGACGCTAATTTTTTATTCTAGGATTTAAAAAAAAAAAAATGCTGCAAATTCTTGTTGAAAGTAAATCAGGTAATTTTAGGTAAATAATCTAAAGGGTTATTATTATTTCTACCACCAATGAATATAGAACTCTCATACCTTATATTCTCCGTCTTCATTGGTTTCTTAGAAACCAATGAAGACGGAGAATATAAGGTATGACAGGTAATTTTAATTCATTGGCGTGACTTGACCAAAAAACCAACCCAATGTATTAAAATAAACATATAAATATTTAATGATTTCAATAACTTCAGGTATTTCCGTCAATCTTTTGAGTGGAATGAATGTGTGTTTTTTCATTTCCATGTATATTTATTTTCCTCCCAATTAGCAATTTGGAATTAAGTGTGTATAGCCCCACTATAGCCCCTGATACACCTTTCAAGCTTCTTATAAATTAATCTAGATGTTTTGACCATTAATTCTAATCTGTTAGATGTGACATAAAAGGACACACACAAAAAAATAAAATAATAAAATAAAAATGACCCAATTCAGACAGAGGAAAAATATCCCAAAGCAAATAACAAAATAATGAATTCTTCGAGGAGCCTTTACGTGTTCCCTAATAAGGCGGTATGTAGTTCCTTTTTAACGAGATAGGTAAAATCAAAAGTCCCCCCCACCCCCTCCCAACCCTCTTGCCTTTTGGTTGAGCGAGTGGGCTTCGGTGACTGGAAGTTTTCTCTTCTCAAAGTTTAATGTTCTTTTTAGGCAATTAGGGGGGTCTCTCCCAATTTATATTTTGAAAAAAAAAAAGGAATAAAGAAAATAAAGGATTTTTTACCCTCCCTTGTACGCTTAGAGTGAAAATTCTGTAATAATATAAACAATCAGAAAAATTCATTTTTACAATTTTATTTGTGGCAATAATTACAAATAAACTTAAAGTTCATTATTTTCTATTGTTTTTTTTTTCATTAAAAGGAACTAAATTATCAGAGATACAACAAGCATTTGACGAACATAGTCTCAATTTCATAGTAAAAATATGAAAACACATTTATAATAATAAGCAATTATTTATTTTTACATAATTTTAATAGATGAGAAATTAAAAAAAAAAAAAAAAAGGAATAGTTGGAAATAAGTTAATTAATTGCTTATAAAAATTCAAAAAGAAAATTTGTTGATAAGTAAATTTATTATATATTTTAGAGTGGACTGGGACGAAGCTACTAACAATACGATTTCACAAAGTATAAACAAATATTTCATTTATTTCATTATTTTTCATAACTGAACAATTGTGAGATAAATGTTTACAACCCGAATTCTAATAATTCTCAGCAATGGAAATGTGAATTTAGGGACATGGCGTCCTCTCCCGTCTTCATGATCGGCAGCCCTGAAGATGGCTTATAATGTAAGCCGAAACGTTGGCAGATAATCTTTAAAATAATACACTTTTTTTAAATTTGTATTTTTTCTTTTGGATCTACCTTGACCGAACCCCAACTAAAATCATCTAATAATTACCTGAATTCTAATAACTTTCATTCTATTTCACTCCCAGTTTGGAACATTCCTGAGCTCTAATTTATCTCGAAAGCTTTCAGTTAATCAATAAATAAGTTACACGGAGTCGAGGAAAATGTTGAAAAAAAAAAAGAATATAAATGTTAGATGTTCCGATGAGAGAGGGCACGACAGATGCGGAAGGTAGTGTAAATCAGGGAATACAGGTAAGTTTGTTACCTGTTGCACTCATAGTCACTGTTAATGAAGTTAAAATATAAAAATGTAATCGAAATATTGAATAATGATGATGAACAATTGGTATTTTAAAGGAATATTGCAGCTCCTCACACACATTCACACACTCATATAATATGATGCAATTTTGTTTAAGTCCTAGGATAAGGAGAAGGTGGGTGCCGGATAGTCTATCGCGGGTTAACCTGGGCTCCTCTCTGAGGACGGGTTACGTCCCGGGATAGGGGAACAAGGACTATTATCAAGTACCCCATCAAAAAATTAAGTGTAAAAAATGTACAGATAATTTTTTTTTTTAATAAAGAGTTAATTCAGAAAATTTTGTTTAAGTATGATCAAAATCGTTATAGGATTTTTAAAAAAATTAAAAAAAAAAGGGAAAAAAAAAGTTCCATCACCAAAATGCCTCTTCCGGACAGCTGATTGGGGAGGGGGCATAAAAGAGACAGTGATTGATTCAGGGTGAGGGGTGCGGTGTGTCCGAATTACACGGTGAGTGTATTGGACTCACAGTGAGTATTGTAAGACATCCTTTGTGAGTGTCCTGTATCCTGCGTCCTGCAGACTCAGACGAGAGGGATAGAGGCCTGTTTCTCGGTGGGGAGGTTACCTGAATGGGGACAGTAGACTCTCGACCCGGGGTCCTGGTTTGTCAGGGTATGCTTAGGCCACCTGCCACACTCCTGTTCTACGTCATTTATCTTCGCGATATATGGCTTTTCTGAAGTGTTAGAGAGCCACCGATACTCAACAGGTTTTTTTTATTTTTTTTTTTATTTTATAAATCTGGAGTATTTGAAGCACATCTTAACCAATAGTTGTAAATTATAGATCTTAAATGATAACGGAGCTTAAATGATAACCGTGGTTGTCACATTGTTTACAGGATGTTGGTGTCAGTCATAGGAGTATACATACTATGAGAATGACTTGTATAAAAATGTTTATTTATAAATAATATACTATAAGAAACTAAAATATAAATATAGCCCTCACTATTCAAGGGCTAAAACAAAAAGTGAAATGTTCAAAAAGAGAGTTTGTTGACCGTAGATATTATTCTAAGATGATTTTAGTTGGAGTTCGGTCAAGGACCGTAGATATTATTATTTAGAACCAATTTTTTTCAAATAGGTTCTTTTTCAAATTGTTTTTCATAAACTTTTAATTTTCTTACATAGCTTTCTACATTCATACTCTTGATATCACATTATATTATTGCAATTCTCTATTATACTAATTTCAATTATTATTGTATTCTCATGACATTGTATTTTTACAGCCCTGAAGATGGCTTACAATGTAAGCTGAAAAGTTGGCAGATATTCCTTTATTAAAAAATACATTTTTTTAAATTTGTGTTTTTTGGATCTACCTTGACCGAAATCCAACTAAAATCATCTTAGAAAAAGTGAATTGATTTGTTTAATTCTTCTTCGAACATTGAGTAGTAATTTTATATATTGAGGTAATGGTAAATATATAAATTTCAATGGTCAGAGGGAAAAAGAAGAATCAATATTTACATTTATTTTTTCTAAATTTTTTCCTGCCGAGGATTATATATATTATATTGTTCCCTAAGGCGTTTAGAAATAATATTTCACAAGCATACTCCAAATAGCACAAATAAGTTTTGGGGAAAATAAGAAATTTTATTAATGTGAAATTTGAATATATCCAAATTGCAAGATTGCTATCCTTTAATTAATGGGACAAATAATTTGTTAGTGTTCTGAGAGTCCTGTAGAGGACTGAGTGGACCCTACTTCACTTGTTCACACATTTATGGTTAAAAAATAAATTAATCACATCATTACATAAAATTAATATTTCATGACAATAATTATATATGAAAAATAAAAATTAAAATAAGTAAATAATAAAAGAATTTGGTCAGCCTAAACTGAACCACCACTTAAAGGAATTTTTTCAACTAATTTTTAGTCCTAAAAAGAACTAATTCAATCGAAAATATTCATATTTAGTAGAAAAAAGTCATAAATAAGCCATAGATATTATAAATCGGCAGGTATTTTTATGAGCGGAAAAAAGTCCAGCCAACTATTTAATAATATTCGCAACAATGCAGTTATTTATGTAAAGTTGAAATTTGTTAGATTTACTGTAATATGTAACGAAATATGTTTTCCCTGAACCTACCAGAGTAATTTTTTTTTCAATATCCAATATACTATGATATTTTGTCTACAGTCTACAATTATTGTCATTGACCAGACTGACGGCAAAATATGCTGTATAGTTATAAATAAAACTGGGGAATATTAATGAAAAAATCTTGTATACCTGTTCAATCTACTACGTTAAATTATATATATATNGGGTTATTATTTAAAGGTCAAACTATAGTTATACCACATTCCTTGAGAAAAGAAATGTTGAGAAGCATTCATTCTGGTCATATATATATATATATATCAAGAACAGGTCTGATAGAGAGTGCAGTGCACACACAAAAAGAAAATATCACAAGGAGCAAATTATTCCTTGTATCTCTTCACTTCTCACTGACGAAGGGCGAGAGATACCCAAAAAATTTGCTCCTTGTGATATTTTCTTTTTGTGTGTCCACTGCACTCTCTATCCAACCTGTTCTTGATTGCTGCATATCGCAGACGCGAGTGTTTCATTTTATATATATATATATATATATATGGTAATCATTATTAAAATAATATGAATTAACATAAATTTCAGTACATAAGCAAATAACTTGGTTAATTTCTCAGACGCCATTTTTTATCGTCGTGTCACTTCCTATGCAGCGATTTAAGTAAAACGGAGGCCAGTATTTTGACTTCCCGGCTTTTATTATAGTTTATGTCTTTCACGATAAGTAATGAAGTACAAAAACGGGCTGTTTTAGGTTCCCTCAAAGGGCACTACTAGGATCGAACCCGCGTCCTTGGATATTCTTCGCTGAGTGCCAGGTCATCCAATGACCCTGGAGGCTTCCAAAGACTCCACGAAATCCTTCAAAGTTAGATAAGACCTACACTTTTGGTGGCATGCGTTCATTGAAATAGCCAGCGGCTGGCGTATTAGTTCGCTGGCTAGTACTGCTCTATCCGGACATGGTAGTATGTCTACAGGCCGGAATGGCGGTGTACTAGGCACTCGAACTTCCTGTCGCAACTCTTGGGTCGGTCCTTACAACCATGAATGGTGGGTGGGGATTCCCAAAGGTCGACTTCATGAATGGTTGGGAGCTTTCGAGGGCCCTGCAGCCTGCACACTCTGCCCACACGAGTGTCACCTGCCTTCTGGGAGAACAGGAAACGTGTACATTGAATTTCAAAAATGACTTCAGGCCTATTCAACAGGCGACATTTGTTTACTTTCTATCTTGGGCATGAATCCGAGCTGTGGCAGTCACTCCCCCTCCATCTTTTTAATTTACAAAATGTAGGAATTATTTGTATTCTTTATTTTAATTAATTTAGAATCGATAGAAATTATAATGTTTTATCTTCTCATAAGATATGATCCCTTAGGGGTGTGAGGATTAGGACACTGGACTCCTGACCCAATGCTTTTCGACCCTAACCTCACTGTTAATTTTTAATTAGCGTTATAGTTTTTTCATTCTCTGATTTTATTTATAACGCTACAGAGAATTTAAGGTGTGCTGCATCCTCCCTATTTAAAAATCATTCGTGCGTAAAAAACCAGGCTATCAAAACGGTTACTGACTACATTCCTTCTTTAGTGTGGTTGGCTTCGAATAACAAAATCCTTTCATTCAGTACTCAGTATATATATATAACATTAAATATACATTTTAATGTATATTCAATATTATAATCCAATAAATACCTCAATAAAATACAATTTAAACAACAACACAAAATAATTGCATGCATTTGTTTCGTTTAATTAAATTTGAATAGTTAAATTAATTTACGAGAAAAGTACATGTAGTACTTAAAAAAAAATTCGAGGACTATTCCTTNAAAATATTTCAATATTCCAGCAAAATTATTAATTATATTTTAACTTATATTTAACTTTTAACTTTGAATATGCAGTTGATTTTTTTTTCTTTTTACTTGGATGGGCTAAAATTGTTTTTTATTTTTACAGAATTGAGGAAAACATATATTTTCAAAATAAATGACAATGCATAATAAAAAAAAATTAGGTTCAAATTTAAAAAAAAAACCGTTTTAATTTCCGAGACTGGCATTACCAGAAGGATGATTTATCGCATACCCAGTAAATACTAAATACATACTTAAATAAGTATATGTATATACTATATACATGTATTCTGAATGGACCATGTTCCTACCTTTCCTTACGTAAGATCAGTGAATAACTGACCAAAAATTTCCAAATGACACCGACTCCAACCGTAGAACTTTTATAGTTTCCGTTGAATTTCTATACTTCATTTTATTTGCATTAACATCTGTAAACTGACATGTATATAATTTTATAGTTCTATGCATTTCGGAAAAAAAAAAAATCCTCTAGTTCTGTTTCCTTCAGCCCTCGTATACAAAAAAAACCGCACGAAAGCACAAACACGCCCTCTTTTCATTGTAAACTCAGTTTGTCTGTTTTCTTTTTACAATGAATGTATCTTTAATAGGGTCCGTTATAAAATGGACCAAATGGACCCTCCGTTTTTGTGTGTGTGTGTTTGTTTGAGGATAAAAGCAAGTTTTATGCCATTTTAATATTTCGTTACAATTCGATCGGACTCGCAACACTGTTCCAAGTGCCTCTTGTTCCCATAAGCTTCCCTCCAGCTTATATTCGCACGGGTGAGTTTTTTTTTTTTTTTTTACCATTGTCAACACAGTCGGTCGAGACGGTGCCCGGGAGATAGAAAGCGGGAGGGGGAAAAAAATGTAAAGAAAACTTCTGATGAACTCATTGTTGTATAGTTAGTTGTCGAGTGTTGGGCGGAGTGGGAGTCGGACGGTGGTGGTGGTGGGGGGGTCTCTCTGGATTTGATTAAAGTTGTCGACTTTCTTCTGAATCGATCCGCAAAGTCGAAATTAAAAAGGAACTTTACCTAACGTCAACTTCCCCGGTCACTCTGCCCCGACCCTACAGTTTACTTTGCCTTCCTCCGTATAGAATGGCAAAAATTAATAAAATTGCCCAAAATTTTCCCCCTTTTTCAGTAAACTCAAATAGCTACCCCAGTTGTTTTTGCTTTATTCTTAGAGAACTTTCTAATTAAGAAAGTGTAGTATATTCATTTTCCAACTTCCAACCTCTAAATATTTTATTTAAATTAGAAGCAATTGGAGTCATTTGAATAACTTAATTAGGTAACTTATTTAAATGAACAATACACTTTATTTTCGCAAGTGTTTATTATTTCATTAAAACAACAGTGAAAAATTAATTATAAGAAGAAAATTTTTTATTTATTTTATTTAAAAAAACAGCATAAAACATAATAAATGAAATTATTTATAAGAAAATATAAGTAATATAATCTTTTCTATGTATAAGGAACATAATATCCTAGAATATCTTTCTACATGTTCGCATATTAAACATTTATTTTGCTATTTTAGTTGTGTCGGTAGACATTATGATATAATTCAATTACTCATTGTATTTATTAAGTGATATGGTTGGAGGTTGGTTGGTTGTCGAGTCTTATGCTGGAGAAATTAGTTGGGGTTTCGGTCAGGGTCTGAAAAATCAAATACTCAAAAATAAATTTAACTCTTGACTCTGAGATGTGACCATCAATTTCCCTCAGAGATCTCTCCAAACAGTCAGGTGATAGTCACCCTGATGATGAGTCGAAACGTCGGCAATAATAAAATGATTACCAAACCATTTTGGAGTATTTTTTCTGAACCTGTCCAAAACCCTGACTAATATCCCCGTTTAATAAGTGACATTTTCTTGAAGGGAGGGTGGTTAGATAACAATTTAAAACATAATTATTAATATCTTCGTTATAAATAATATAATATAAAAAGAATATATTATAAAATGCGTAATAAGTAATATCCCAACATTTATAGTCTGTAGAATTTTTACAAAAAATGCATATTAATAATATTGAAGAAACCACGTAACAAATAAAGGAACCAAAATAGGTTCTACGGCTTATTTTTCAATAACATTGTGTGAACAGTTTTTTTCCCGAAATTGGGTAAGGAGAAATACGGGCTTAGATGGAAAAAGAAAATGAACAATCAACAATCAGAAACAGAAAGTTACGCACTCTATCTGGGCCGGACTAGAACCTTCTGCAAATATATTTATTAGCTGTTCTACTTATTGAATTTTCTGGTTTTTAAAATGAAATTTTATTTTATTTTCATATTTTTAATCTTAAGTGTTACATGGGAAATTATCTAATTTTACGCTAGTGCAGCTTTACTGTTTTAAAAAAAATATTTACTTATGAGGATTCCGGATGAAGTTATTGGTAAATGCCGTCATTCGGACAGATATATTTGACTACACAATTTGATGAAGTTTCATTCCAATGAAGTTCGGTAAATACATTTTGACAAAAAGTGGTCAGGAACTTTTAGTCTGTGCACACTCTCGGTTATTTAGTGATCAGCGTCATCTACGAGGGCGAATTCATCTAAGAAGTTTGGCAAAATGTCTTCTTCCTGGAGTCTTCCGTATCCGTGTTGCATCTAAAGCTTCTTCGAAATTAATGAATCGCCTACAAACAAAGGAGCTTGAGAGAAGAGTTTGGCTTCCTAACTGTAAAAGTTATTCTACATACTTCTTCTACATACAATGCCAGGGCAAGCATATGACATAGTAGTATTGACGTTCATTAGTGGGTAAGGTTTAATTTGGGCACAAGTTTGTCACATTGAGAAGAGCTTTTCAAGTTAGTTTGCGACTAAGAGTTCAAGAGTTATAAATTTATTTATTCTATTGATGGCAATAACCCCCAAGAAGAAGGGATTCAGTTACAGCAGACGATAGAATTAATTTCTCTCCCTAACTGGAAAGTGTACATAAAATATTGTACATTGCTTGGTTTCAAAGAGTGATAATGCATATTTCGCATATCAATATAAACTTATTTCATTGCTTGATTGATTAGTATAGCCATACATTTACTATGACAAATATTTTGGTACCCAATAACAAACTAAAGGTAGGGAACTTAAAAAAAAAAAAAATCAAAAAAATTGATAGAGTATTTCTATTTTTAGAAGATATTATGATAATAATAAATTGTTAGATATTATTCTGTTTGTGTTTGGAGTGATTACAATTGTTAAACCGTGAAAATATTTGATATGAAATTTGAAATAAAAAACAACAACAAGGAAGTACTTCAAATTTAAAGTATGCGTATGTTACATCTGTCTGAAGTTCTGAGGGATTTTTCTCTTTTCTTGCCTTTGTTTCATAGCTAAATAAAGATGGAAACTGGCATAGTTTCCTGACTGGAAATCTCAGACGACACCAGAATAGTTTCTGGCAGTGTAGTTGAAGACTAACAAGGAGAAATAAATAAATTTTCAAAGCAATTTCATTTTTGTAAACTATCGCATGAATTAAGAGAGTAAATTTTATATAATAATATACTCTGTGGGGGTTTTAACCCAAGATATTTAATTATTATTTGAGAGCCGTTATTTAAAATAAATGATTTTCTAATTGTTCCCTCAAGACTCTATTTTAACTATTTTTATGTCTTATTTAATTTTGATTATGAGAATGTAATTTGCAGCTCCGGCGGCCAAAGGTATTTTTCATCATTTCAAGCTGCTTCGTAGGCCTGCGGAAAGTGGAAGGATATTAAATTTATGAAAATAGAATCCTCGTTTCAAAGAGGTGCTTAATTTGAGATTAATTATGGCTGAGAAGATTACGTAATTAGTGCAGATTAGTTGAATGGTCTTATGAAAAGCCAAAAGACGAGACCAGCTGATAGCTTTTGCCCATGAATTATTAAAGAAATAAGTTAGCATTTATCATCCCACCACATTTAACTAACATAATTAATAAATTTATTTTATTTTTGAGTGATATTAGCGAGATGCAGAGGTAGAGACAAAACATTTATTGTTCCAATTTGTAGTCATCGAAATAACTATCGTATGATAACTCACTGGTCATCTGCAACACAGGCAGACACACAAACAGGTATGAGGAAGTCTTTAAATTCAGGTAAATTGGTTTTTCATGGCGATGATTTCCCGTCGCTAGCTTGCGGAGAAAATCCTTCAAAGCTGTCCTGATGCTTTTCTCGTGAGCATTGTTAAAAAAAAAAGAAGTTTTCTCCAAAGAAAAACCTGCATTTACTGGTGATTTCTCTTGGAAAAAACGCTTGGGAGAGTCACAGGAATCCAGGAATCAGGAATAGCTATGTTATAATAAAACCCCACATTTTAAGAGTACAAGAATTTTTGCTTTACAAAAATTTGGAGGAAACCCCTGAATAAAATTTTTGCAAGTGTTAATGATAGATTACGTAAAAGAAAATAATAAAAGCTGAGTGATGTTACATTGACATTACAATATGAATAACAGGTTCGGCACTGGATACTTTTTGGCTTATCCCGGTAATAATTTTACACTTATCTATGAATTTATAATTTGGCGTTCCAATAAATTCATCATCTCATTTTATTTGTTTATGAACTCATCAAATGATGGATAAAAATGTACTTATGTTCCTATTTTGATTATTTTCTTTTAAAATTGGTTGCTACTGTAACAGAAATAAAAATGTTTGGTTTGAATTTTTTTTTATAAAAAAATCTCAACTTGTAGAATTAATTTTATTTATTTTTTAAAATTTTTTTTAAGTCGTCACAATATTCACCACGCAAATTTTAAGCGAATATAGGTATATAAAATTTCAAATGTAAAAAAAAAACAAAAAAAAAACTGTTTGGTTATTATTAGTTTATTTACAGAAATATTGTCGTTGCTACCTGAAACTGCTCCTATACCATGGTCCAAATTCAACCCTTAATGCAATCACTCTTTCTTTTTATGAAGCATACTTTAAACAAATATTTTAAAAATAAAAATAATTGCGAAATTACTATTAATAATACACACATACACAAAAGTATTAAAAAAAAAACACCTACAAATATGTGTGAGTGTGTGTGTAAGGGGAGATAGATATCTGTGGGCCTAAAAAGAAACAACAAAAAAAAAACTATATTTTTAGCTTCACTTATGTAGGACTGTTGAAAATATTTCAAAAGTCGCATCATTGTACCAAGGTGATAAATAACCTTGCAATATGATGAAATGGACGATTGCATGAGCAGATATGATTTTATCGTTTTTATGAAGTCGTGACAGAACAATAAAGAAAATCCATAGGCCCTTCATAAATCTGGCTTTTTCAACCACACGGTATAAGGCATGGAATATATATATATATTCAGTTGCTGGAAAACAAAACAATATATTTTTTATTCTAAGATGATTTTAGTTGGGGTTCGGTCAAGGTAGATCCAAAAAAAATAAAACACAAATTAAAAAAAATGTATTTTTTTTAATGAAGGATTATCTGCCAACGTTTCGGCTTACATTGTAAGCCATCTTCAGGGCTGTAGAAATACAATGTCATGAGAATACAGTAATATTTGAAATTAGTATAATAGAGAATTATAATATAATNTCTCTATTATACTAATTTCAATTATTATTGCATTCTCATGACATTGTATTTCTACAGCCCTGAAGATGGCTTACAATGTAAGCCGAAACATTGGCAGATAATCCTTTATTATAAAAATACATTTTCTTAATTTGTGTTTTTTTGGAACTACCTCGACCGAACCCCAACTAAAATCATCTTAGGGTAATCAACAGTTTGTAGCATCCTAGAAGATCTTCATTTACTGAGGAAGCTGTTTTTTCTTTGGGTGCATTCATACCTCACTGAAAGGAAAATATGGAAATCTGAAAAATTTAAAAAACAGAATATGAAATGAACATAAAATATAAACAGGTCGTGACTGTGAAATAAATATGGGTGTTGGAAAATAATGAATTTGAAAATCCAGATCAGTCCATCCAGATATGACATTCAGTAGTCTGAAAGGCATTATGAGGCAAATGGTACTAGGATCAAAGCATAAAAGCTCCCTGACACAGACAAATGCCCACCGAGGAATGTCTTCTGAAGATATTCCAAACATTAAAGATACAATAATTAAACTAACAAATGTGTTAACGATTCCTTATTATGATTATGCTCCAGCACATAGTACCGCTGTAATGAATCAGTAAGTCCTACCCTGACTTTACGGGCAAAAAAAGACTTTACGCAAGCAGTGACTACATTAGACTTCCAAAAAAAACTTCACAGGGTTATTTTGAACATTTGTTTTTATGCATTTTACGTCGCAGTGGAAATAATTGAAAAAAAAAATTGTAGACCAATATAATCCATTGCAATTCGTTACTAGTAACTATAGCATAATGTAATATTTATTTTACACCATATTTTTAATATTTTGAGAGTCATTCAGCACTTACTAAAAAGAAGCAGATCAATTAGACACACACACATACACAAATAAACATATATGTAATCTGCTAAAATGTTAAATAAACAGTTAGATCCGTTTTGAATGGGAAATCCAAACTGATAATCGGCAGCGGTGGTTCGAGATTATCAAACAAAATCTAGTCGTCATATACAGACTTGTTTTTTTGTTTGTTTACTTTAGACACTATTTATAAATACAATTGAGAAAATAAATTCTCTCTCTTCAAAATTCTTTCTGTAGGTCTAGAGGTGACCTTAATGACCTTTTCTTTTGCTGACATGTGTTATCAAATTCGTAATTTACTCTTAATTACGCTCATCATTAATGAATCATTGTATATTTATATAGTTTGCGCAGTTAATGTATGACAAACTATTATTTAAACATAAGTTAATAACTTTTAACTATCGTGCACTGGGGATTTGCAGATTTTTTCAACCACGTCGGAATATATTTCATTAGTTTTCGCTAGTCTCGCGTAAATTACTGAAATATTTTTCAAGACAATATTATATAAATTTCAAGATAACATAGAAATATAAAATTCTGTTTAAAAATTTAGTGTTCTTCTACTTTGGATTTGTAAAGTTTAATTGTTCATACACAGCCACTCATATGTACCCGAGAGAACGAGGAGATGTTGTATACTTGTGCTGGAGGAGTGAGAGCTTTGTCTGGCTTGCTGGTCGATGTTATCAGCAGTATTGGTACGCGTGAGATAACAGTCGCATATGCAAAAGGGAATTTATCGTACTGGAAAAATAAAACGGATCTCCCACGGCCATGAATGAGTCCGCACGAGCATCAAGAGCCCTTCCCTGTGGAAATTGTGTTGAGAAACGTTTCGCCATCAACAGATATAAAGTGACTTGATAGACGCTGACTATGAGTCTTGCAGATATGTATTCATGTAGTACTAACATGCACAGTAATGTTACATTCCACTACACATAGGAAAAACTGCAAAAAAAGGTACTGCGCACTGCACTCCTTGTCAGACAAGAGGCTACCAGTTTTCCCTATCGTGCAAAATGGACTCGTGTTCGTGTCCATCATAGGTGAATCATAGGAAATGTGCTTGGTTTGCACAGCTTCTTCGAGATGGGCTTTTTTTTCATTATACAGCATAGAGTGGGGGCAAGGGTAGATCATGGGATCCGTTTGGGTCTAGCAGTCCAACAAAAGCAGCTAAATGATGCTTAGAATAGGGCGGCAACTTGTAGATAAATGGTTGAAAGATGCTAATACTTGAAAAAATAATAAATAAAAAGCACACAACAAAATTTTTAAATTTCTTTGAGTCCCGATTTGCAGATTCAGTTTGGATAGACTATCTTAAGGATTCTGTTGATTTGGTGATGATGAATGGTGTAAGATGAAAAGATGAATTTTATCTACCGTATTTATTTCCCCACTCCTTCAAGATGATTCTAGGAGGTACATGTTCGATCCTGAATCTCAGAGGCAGCGTCAAGAATGGACTTCCTTCAACCCTTTGCCTAACGAATGTGGACAATGGTTCCCGTAAAGATCAATCAACCAGGTCACTTCTATGACGTCACAAGTGATGAGGTAGGAAATTGACTAAAATCTCAATGGACTCACTAACCTGTAAAAAATTTGCCCCGCGAAATTTCTTATTCGCGAAAATAAGGTGGATAAACCAAAACTGGAAATTACAATGTTACATATATTTTTTAATGTACGTTTTCTTAATTGTTACTTAATATAATCGTTATAAAATTAAATTTTAAACCTTTTTTGTTCTATTTTTTTCCCTAACGCTCATAATAGCAAAGATATTACAATTTTGTTTTTCATAAAATTTGATTTCATTATTTTTAATTTCGACCACTAGAATGCGTACAGACATATATATTTATTTATGAATAAAATAAAAATTTTAACAGACAGTATTTGTACCTTCTCCAATTCAGGATTGGGGTTATATTAGTTGAAATATTTTTTAAATGGCGCGCCTTGGTACAAATGTGAATAGGTTGATTTCTCTGCTAAAAAACTTTTAAAAGAAATTTTTTTAAAGATTTATGATTGATGTTCAGTGAACACTTTAGCATAATTTTATTCTTATAAAATCTTATGTATGTAGGTAAATAATAACTTACTTAAAAACGATAATATTACTTTATTAAGGATTAGTAATGGTTTAACCAAGTCCTTAAGATATTCTTAAACGAAATTTGTGGTAATTAATGTTTTGTTTAATTCATTGAACTGTCTAATTTCAGTCTCTTGTTGAGTGCGCTTAAAACGTCTTGTATGTATTATTTAGCATCAATTAAGTCATTTACGAAACTTTTCGATACTAGGTCGCCGGGTATCGATTCTGAGGAGGGAAGAAAGACGCCCTTTCTTCGTGCACACTCTCAAGAATAATTCGAGTTCCCTCAGTTGATGGCAGTTCGGCCATGAATTTTACATCGGGGTGACCTGGAGTAAGCACCCCCCTCCCCCTTTCTTCCAGTCAGCTGATTGCAGCGGAGAATGCATCTGACAGCCATTACCAGGGGGGTGAATGGAGAACTACCCGGAGAATGGAGATTGGTCGTGGGGGAGGCAAAAGGGAGAATCAATATTTGCTAATCCTAATTTGTCCTATGCTCAAGTACGAATCACCCCTTTTCGGTAAATTAAACATTGGTTAAGTCTTTTGTCTGATATAATCAATTCTCATTTTGTGAGTGGTTCCCTAGTGCATTATATATATAAATAATTGTTTACCATTGACTGTAGTGAAGAGTTTTGTGTACCAAATTAGAGGACTTTGTTAAGGGGGTGGGAATAGTGGGCGTGAGGGTTGCTTGGATGAGGAAAAGGGGGCTGAAGAAACGGGAAAGTAAGGGAGAAGTCTTAGAGACTTGAAAAGAAATTTAATTTTGAATCGTGTATGTCGTAAGTTTTAATTAAATCTTTTCACTTTCAATATTGGGCCATTAGAATTCCTATTCAAGGCGAGACTTAAACCTGAAACTTCTCTCTCAAAACGAAATTCCCCTAACAACTATGCTGGCAGAATAGACCGAGTTATTCTTCATTTTAATGTCTCAGTAATTTATATCCTTATGGATTGTATAAAAACGACCTAAGAATCTTTTCCTAGTTTGTACTATAAAAGCATCTTGGCACCACACAGATTAAATCATTGTTAGATGATTTTAGTTAGGGTTCGGTCAAGGTAGATCCAAAAAAAAATACAAATTAAAAAAAAAATGTATTTTTTAAAAGATTATCTGCCAACGTTTCGGCTTACATTGAAAGCCATCTTCAGGGATATCATGAAGACGAGAAAGGACGTCCTGTCCCCTAGTTCACATAGACAGATAATCTTTAAAAAAAAATACATTTTCTTAAATTTGTATTTTTTTTTTTGGATCTACCTTGACCGAACCCCAACTAAAATCATCTAATAATAATATCTACGGTCAAAAAAACTCTCCTTTTGAAGATCAAGTAATTGTTTTTCACTAGAAACCTTGTTTGCGGACAATTATTGGCCACCGCATGAATAATCGTGAAACAATATCATAATAATAATTTGCGCTAATGAAGTTAGCGTTAACAGTAAAAATATTAGAAAATTACATTTTATCCCTATTGTACTCTATGTACTTCTTAATTACTGAAATACGAAGTATTATATGTAGCTCTTATAAATTTTACTTTCCCTCATTCGATTTAAACCTAAAATTAATATTCATATATTTTTTTCCGGGTTTGTTGAGGACAGAATGAAGAATGAGGCTGAGTGTTATTTTTTCCCAGACCTGAAGAAGCCATTCTATAATGTACGAAAGCTGAACAAAAACACCTCCTGGACGTGGAAAAGCCCGGAAAAGTACTCTATGATTGTTTTCGAAGACCGTGAAAAAAAAATTACGTACTTGAAAGAAAATTCCTTAAATGTCATAAAGTCACTTTTTGACTAACAAACTTAAATACTAAATTTGTTTCAATTATATTAAAATTTGCGGTCCTTAGAGAGCATACAAACATATATATGTGATTTACATATATAAATACACACACACAGATGTGTGTATATATATTTTGTCTGTGTGTATTTATATATTTAAATTTTAAGGAAACAATTTTGGCATCTCCATTGTAAGATCCAGAATGTGGGCGTAGATTAGTTGAATTTTTTCGAAAGTCGTTCACTGTAACAGCGTGAATAGCTTGATTTCCCAAAGAGTTAGAGTCAGGATTCAGGTCTAGAGCCAGGGTTCTGAACTTACTCTCTGACGCTCTTATCTACATCCGACTTCAATGAAGCATGATAAATTGACTTAGCTTTCTCTTCCCCTTCGCGAGGGAATTTTTTTCTACTTGGTAACAAGCCAAGTACAACATGTACGGCAATCCATGCAAAAGAACTTTGTATACACAGCCAAGCACTCTTGAGGAATGTATTTTTTCCCGTGTATTTACCGATACTTCCCACAGGATCCGGTTTGTCCTTTGGCTACACATTATGTAGCAGGGGAGGACCTTTAGCCACCCCCCGCCCCCTGCCCCCTGTAAGCCTGTAAGAAGGTCTTCCTTTCACAAATGGGATACAGAGGAAACAAAGATATATTTCCTTATTTTTCTTTGTCCTCTCTTTGTTTGTTTTCTTGTTCAAAGGATTTCTCCAAAGTTACCCCCATAGTACATTTTTTCATCTGACTTTTACATTTAATTACATATATTTTGATCAATTTAGTACATATATTGATAACATAAAATAATCCATTCTATGATATAGCAATAATCATAATGAATATAAGTCAAGCAGAAACTAGTTTAACAAAGTAAATTTCTCCACTCTTAATGGCTGAATAATTGTTTTTAAACTTTCAACGACATCACAACATCATTCTAATGTTTCTGGCCCTCTGAAAATTGAAATAAATCATTGAGTTTTTTTTAAGTTTTTATTACTAATCCTATAAATATTATTTTTGTGGTATTTAATCCCACGTAAATTTTAACAATTTTTAGGGGAAGAGAACAGAATAAAAAAAAATCGAACCTGGATCTCCTGCTATCCGGGCCTATTTATAAAATTAAAATTTAAAAGTTAATAACGAGAGCCATTTAAAGGGCTTGACAATGTCAGCTCCTCCGAGCATAAGACGATATATTCGTCTGCCTCGGAGGTTAGACTCTGGACACTAGTGCGGGGAATTTAATAACTTATCAGACTTATCTCGGTAACGTAAATGGAAAACGCACCGGCCCTGATAGCAGGAGATCCAGGTTCGGGTCCTGGCTGGGATAATTAGGTTTTTTATTCTCTTCCCTTGCACTAAAAATTGTTAATATTATTAATCATAGTTTTATTAGAATTAAGTAATAGTTATTGTTATGAATATATATAATTAAATTTTAGATTTATGATACTCTCCCACTCGAGATAGGCTGACTTATGAAACATAAATTTGAACCATCATTTTAGACTTAATTTGCGTCATGTAGGTTAAGTTATTTTGCGTTAAATAGCTAAATAAGATCCCTGAAATGTCGGGTTTCACGTTAACCACTCTTACAATTTCGCTAATTAACACTAAATTTTACTATATATTGTTGATTTTTACTGACATAAATTTTAAGAACGGTGTTTATTGGTGTTTATTTACATTCTATTAAATGATAAATAACGTTCGATGAACGGGAATAATTAGGCTCGCAGGTAAACTTTCACTCAATCCATTAAATTTAATAGTACGTTGTTATATTATCTATATACAAAATTTCCCTAAAGAGAACCTATCTATATATGCTAGAACATCGTAAGTAATCATGGAATTATTATCTTTGTCTATCAGACTTATTAATATAAAAAATATTCGCAGTCATTCGCCCTGCACCTTCTGTTTTCAAGGAATCAAACTAATGCAGATGTTATCCAGCTTAAAAAACAAGCCTAGATGCCGTGGCAAAAACACAAACATATAAACACACACAAAATACTAATATATATTTTTTTAATTCAAGAACTATTTTTACATATATCACATGTTTTCCGTGATGTAACTCTATATAACAAAGAAAAGATCTTAAATATTATTATTTCTTTTTGTACTTATCGCAGGAATTTGTTTAACAGATGCTATGTAGACATCGTAACTTTCATGAGTAAGTGATTAAATTTGCAATTTTTATTTTATGGAAATGAAGCACACTTAGCCCGTACTTCTCAAGACTTCACTAGTAAGAAACTAAAGTAACAGTTATTATTAAAAAAAACTTTGCATAGAAGAACTTCTAACGCCCAGAAGACATGGAATATTTATTTCTGTTACATCAGAGTTATGCCTCAGTTTTTAAAGTTATATCTCAGGGGCGCCGGGATAGCTCAGGGGATCCGTACGGGTCTCGCAATCCTGACGCCGCGGGTTCAAATCCCGCCCTGGGCAATCTTTTATTTATAATATAGAAGGTTGTCCTGAGCCATGGGTGTTTAAAATAGGGTGGCAACCTGTAGATAGCCCCTCCCTCCAATGACCCTTAGTGGTTGCAAGGGAGGCTAACACAGAAAAAAAAAAGAAGTATCCATGAATTGATGGAATATCCAAGACACCNTATATATATATGTATTCTATAGTCTAGTAAATAATTGCCTGGAGTCAGGGTGTTTTTACTGACCACTGACTTAAAATTACACCGTTCTCTCAAGTTTTCTTGTGGCCTGGGTATTTTTTCTTATTTTTCTTGACCACTGTATTGTTATCTTGGCTTTCTCGGACCTGCCCATTGTTGAAAAACGCCAATATCATCCTTCGCAATTCATTTGGAATGCTGGCTCCTTATTGAGATTACTCTCCCTATTGTATTTCCGCCGGTTCTCATCTACTCTTGTAATCCATTTTTTTTTAGAAGAGAAATCAAACTGTCTAGACCATACGTATTTTTACAGCAGCTGTAAGGTTGACGTTGAAGGAAAGCGCCCATCAAGACGTAAAAAATATGCCACTAAAAATATTTGTATAGAATCAAAAATTAATAATTAAATGAAATAGACATATTTTATATTCCCGCTGTTCATCCACTTAGGTTCATGAGAGATTGTCTTTCTTCAAGTGGAAGCTTCCCTATTCTAAACACCCCTTAAGGCATTTGGCATACTTGAACCTGCCGCACCGGTATTAGGAATAATGAGCTATGTCGGCGTTGTATCAATGGTACATTAAAAAGTTACTTTTAACGCATTCGTGAGTAATTTAGATAGTTCAAAATGACATAATTATAAATAAATAGTAATAGTCCTTACGATTACCAATGAAATCGTCATTTATAGACATTTTTCTTAAAGTCTTGAAAACAATCTTATTGATTAAGTGATATTTTGTATTCCCACTCGAACATATGATAAAATTTATTTTGAAGAAGTAATTTTAAATAATTACTCTAAGATGATTTTAGTTGGGGTTCGGTCAAGGTAGATCCAAAAAAACACAAATTTAAAAAAATGTATTTTTTAATAAAGGATTATCTGCCAACGTTTCGGCTTACATTGGCCGCGTCATTCATTACGCAGTCATGGAAATGTGAACTTAGGGACAGGATGTCCTCTCTCATCTTCATGATAGCCCTGAAAAGATGGCTTGCAATGTAAACGTTGGCAGATAATCCTTTATTAAAAAATACATTTTTTAACATTTGTGTTTTTTGGATCAACCTTGACCGAACCCCAACTAAAATCATCTTAGAAACTATTAATGTTTCAGTAACTTGCTGGATTCCATTGTGAAGCTTATATGAAAACTTTAAGACATCTACAATTTATTTTTCGTTTATCATTCTTTCTGTGTCGCGCAGAAAACTGCCCGATCGAAGCTTAGTTTATGAAAGCTATATTTTAGTGCAAATTTAGAGCACAGGCTACTGAGATAATACGCCAATATTTAGAAAGAATAAACACTGTAGGGAAAGCTGTACGATTTTTCACTTCTCATTTTAATCAGTTTGGGATTTTCCCGGCCAGCATTCCACCCCCACCCCTATAACACTCTCCAGTCGGCAAAACTACCCCTTTGTCTCTCGTCTCTTCGCCTCGGCCACCCCCTCGAGAGACATGACTTATGGGAGAAGTTTAGTTCTTGACGCCTCACCCCCTGGAAGATATCTCCCCAGTTCAGGGAGCCTCCTCTTCATTAGTGTCCATCCTGGGGGCTATCTTAACTCGGAGGACATTACGTCCCCTCCTGGTCTCTGGAACTTTGCATACTTAGTCCCACGTATGAGGCCCGTATGTGTATGGCCTTGGGTTTTATTTGCACTGTGCAAACCTACTGAGCCACACACACTCATAGAGCACTTTTTCTATGTAAAAATACATAATAAAATTATTAGTTCAATTATTTGGTAAAACACAAATTCAAAGGGAAACATAAGTGTTATAAAATAACTTATAACAATGATAGTGAGCTGACTGTTATTGTCAAATATATACTGATATAAATTATGCTGTGTTTTCTGCAATAATCTCTCACCTTTTTACCTAGCAGTTAGGGAAGAAGAATGAAAAATAAAGGAATTATTTTAGCTGGTACCACTGGTATCTGTATTTTTCAAATAGTAAAAATCAGTCTTTATTTTTTCAAATTTTGTTTATTGTTTCAAAAAACCAATCCAGATTTAAAGAATGTTGGGTTGAAATACTGATTCATTTTAAAGTTATTTTAATTTTTTTAAAGGTATCATATTAGACTTGATTACTATTGAGTGGGGATCAAAAATAAATATTTACTAATTAAGAATGCTACTTTTTTTGAGGAAGGAAGATCTTCACAAACATGTGTTTTTAAATTCTTAAATTTATATGAGGTTTCTAATTCTTATTTATGATATGATGCAGATTTGAAACCAATATGTAAATTATAATTATCATTAAAAAAAATACATATGTATTTATTTATTTATTTATATATGATTGTGCGTGTAGGTATAGCTTGTTAACAAAGTCCACATTACCCTTTATATCCTTGCCGCAAGAGATCGTTAACAAGTAAAATTAGACTAATTAGGTAGGAGTGGTAACTGCTAAGTCAATTGCAGTAAAAATATTTTTTTATTTCTCGTCTAGAGACTATAATATTTAGTTTAGTTCAATGAGAATCAGCTCACATTTTTCATTATTCATAAAAAATTGTTTTTTAAAAAGAAATATCGCTTCCCTTGGAGTTTGGTTTTACTTGAATTCTAATTATATAATAATATAATATTTAAATAACAATGGTGCTTGGTTATTCTCTTAACATGATTCTTTGTAATAGACATGGACTTTTACAATATAAATCCTCTTCTGATGATGAAGAATTTGGAGTCAAAAAATTATTTTTTATTCAAGCGTTTGGTGTTCGATAAGTACACCCGAAAAGCCGGATCAACTGTTTTAGCGTTTAGCCCAAGAAACTTTGAGTTTTATGCTTAAGTATTTTAATATTTATTCAGCTGACTAAATTGTAAACGAATTTTTTTCACAATAAAGTCCCAAATTTGTTAATAGCGTAATTTACCGAGCAAGGTCGTAGCCAACCTCAATTATAAGCGTGGTTATTCAATACGTACTAATGGTAAACCTAGCTGTATGTCATTTGAAAAGTTTTCGACTCGCGAGTTTGAGTCGAAGGCTCTGGCCAGCTTCTAATAGCACACTAATTTCAAATGATAGACTTCAAGGATTCAATAAGTGAACAGTTTTGTAATGCCATGTGATTTCTCTTTGTAGATTCAATAGATTAATAATTCGGAACGAGATTTCCTCGATAATTTTCTACACTGGGGACGTTGAGAGTGGAATATTGATTTGGAATTGAATGATTTTCGAAGGTTATCTTAGCTAAGAAAGTATGGGATTGATGTATTGCTGCAATATTTAGACGAAATGAATCCAGTCGTTTCAGCAATTTGACGAATGGGGAAGTAGCTAATGACGTAGTAATGACTCCGTATGCTGGAGGTAATTTAAGCTGATGTATTTTCTTGATGTATTCTGTAGGCATTGCCTGCTGACTTACAAGATGTTGAACAGACTTCGAGGCAGTCAAGGTAATCTTTGGTTTCATAACTGAAAAGGGGCAATTATGCGCATAATGCATTTCAGAAATTTACATTTATCTTCAGGAAATTTTGTATAAGAAATTTAATTATCTTCAAACTTGTATATATTTGAAAGATGTCAAAGAATGTCATGTTTGCTCTGCTCTCTGAGATGTGAACGTAAACCTCCCTCAGAAATCTCTCCAGACATCACTATCGCCCTGATAATGACTTACAAGTTTAGTCGAAACTTCGGCAATAATAAAATAATTTCCGAAAAATTTAGTATTTTATATATTTGTCAGTTTTCTATTATCTAGGTA
>KZ807572.1:341236-354567 GCA_000696205.2 Oncopeltus fasciatus
AAATAACTTATTTTATCAATATATTTTATATTATTTAAATTTTAAAAAGGACTATGATGAACACATTTTATTGATTGACATGGATCTTTTACCCCACCATTAAGACATAGATTTTCTTAATTTTTGTTTTGGTGATGTCACCAATGATATACTTTTTTTTTAATTGAGTTATTTATTGCTATTCTTCGTTATTTATACATTTAGTACAAGGTATAAAATAGAAGAACTTTTTGAACCTAGTTTGTTCATGGGTTCTAAAATAAAATATGAAACTTTCAATCCTGGAAGCATAAGGATATAAAAGAAACAAAAGTGGCCCTACCATATGATTTTATGATTTTAAATAGCATAATAATGACTTAAATACATATCAATTTAACGTATATAATGACGCATTAATTGAAAATGATGGAGATTCATTGTCAAAATCCAATAGACATGAAACAAACAAGTTAAATATTCTTTATAACAAAAAATGTATTCATTTTCATTGTTTTCCATCATAAAAAAAATTTAACTGTGTTGAGATAAATGTTCTATATATTTACATAAGACTTAGTATGTAAAATATTAGATGTTAAATTGAGTATAATCAGAAAATGAAAAGTATTATATATTTCTTTTATTTAATTTAGTTTTTATGAATATACAATCCATATAATCTGTATATAATATTACACCAAAAAGGAATATTACATCTTAATACTAAGTTTACATTATTTACATGGAAACTTCACATTTACAACTTAAAAAACTTTACAAATTTACAAAACAGAATAGTTTTAGACCTTAATAATTAATTAATATACAGATGATTAATTATAAGAACAATACGATATTAAAGAAGATGTAAGGGTATGTGTATCTCTTGCAGAGTAATTGGCGTAGACCTTATGCAAGTTCAATGTTCCCTTATGTAGACCCGGCTATGTCGAAAATGAAGGAGTAACCTTCAATTGTGGCTAGGCTTCTGACCATAGAGATAGACCATCTTTGTGGTCCAAACACATGCTGCAAACCTCACACGAGGAGATGACTGTGGAAGATAACCTTCCATCTCATGCAGATAGCCAATCAGAACAACTCCTGTCGCTGATCTCTACTCTTCCAACCATCATTTGTTACATATGAAAGCAATCATCAGTCAACATTGTCTATTTTTTTATTATTAAATAAAATTATTATTTTTTATTNAAATTTGTCGGTTTTTCTATTTTTAACATATTTTCCCCCTTCAGTATCTCAGGACTGGTTTTCCTTTGAAGCTTCAAACATATATAATTTTATTCATTATATCCTAACCTATATTTTGAATATTCATATGTATAGTATAGGTTTGTCTTACCATTTTCAGAGGGTGTTAAAGTTAACAATAGAAAATAGTGTTTCAGCTTAAGAATTCTTTCTGTGTTTCTTAAACTTACTTTTTCTTAGAATGAATGAATCTTCAAAGCTTTTTCCTATACTTACACAGAAAAAACTGCTTAAATTTCAATTTCATCTGATTAACCTTTTTTTAAAATAAAGCATTCAAGAATCAAAATTTCCATCCCTACTGTTTATTGTTTTTATTGGGGTGTTAGGCAGTAAAAATTTTAGCTTCTGTGTTAATATTAACTTTGATATCAAACAGTGAAAGTGGAGAAAACGCAGCTGATTAAATTTGACTTTAATGACTCAGATATTATTAAAAAAAATTCCATAGATTAAATACTGCATAAAATTGATAGTGATTTAAGGGATGATGTAGAGATTGGATCATCAGGCACCATAGAGTGTCGCAAGATAGGGTTCTCCATTCAGTAGCACTCTTGAGAGTGCTCATTGGGATACTAAAGGGAGAACTCTATCTTCTAACACTCTATGGTGCCTGATGATGGTGTATTGACACCAGCCACTTATAAAAAAATTGAAACAAGATAATCTTAATATCATTCCCTAAAGTGATCAGTATTCCTTTAATCTCCAGAAATAATAAATTGATTTTGATTATGAATTTACTTAGAAAGTAAAAGATTAAGCTTTTTTTAAAAAAAGAAAATCATTGCTAATTTTAAGGGTAAAACCAAAAGCAACAAGAGTATGTAAATACCATGAAATTAAATTTCTCTTCAAATACTTCTATTTATTTTTATGAAAATTCTTATTTCTACCCTTTCATGACTCAGAAATAAAGTAATCCCAAAAAGCTTGACAAAAATAATAACAAGAGCAATATTTGAAGAGATATCTCACTACACTATTATACCAAAATATTAGTTGAATAAGCTTCTGATGATGCCAAAAATTTGAAGCCACTAAGTGAACAATTTCTTGATGAGTCAAGAGAAAGTATAAGTATTACAAGTTCTATCTTAGGCTATATCCCACAAACTAAATAAGTAAATTAAATTTGGAAAAAAGACCAGTACAATAAGAAAAAACTTCACACAATTACAAAAGTAGTTTAAAGAAAATAGAATATTTCTTAAAAAACAAAATCCAGACATGTGACTAATTTTCTTTCTGAATCTAAGTTGGTTGAGCAGCTAAGAGAAAAATGTTTGTCATCTTACAAAGATAATAAGGTATATATATATATAGAGAGAGAGAGAGAGATATTTATAAATGTGTGTATGCAAACGTCAGTCTTGAAAATATTTATAACATATTTTTCATATTTTCAATATCTACATGTATAGATATTTTCAAAAAATCTGTCATTAAACAATATCAATAACTAACATAATAAAATTTCTTCGAAATTCACTAAAATGCTTTAAACATTAAGAAATATTGTTTAAAATTGACAAATGTTTCTCTATATTTGAATATAGGAAATGAATTTTAAAGCGACATGGAATAATTTATAAAGAATCAGTAGAGAAATTTTATTTGGTTCGGTCAAGTTTCGATCGAAAAAAATGCTATTTAAAAAAAAAAAGTTTTTTTTTATTATCTGCCAAAGTTTCAAATTACATTGTAAGCCATCTTCGGGACTATGAAAATTTGATCCAGATGGCTACATGTCCCCTCTCGCCTTTATAGATAGCCCTGATAATAAAAATACATGTTCTTTTTAATTGTATTTTTTCGGATCAACCTTGACCGAACCTCAACAAATATTCTCTACTAACAATCTCTAAAGTCAACCTCTCCATTGTAATTTATAAAGAATCCTTTGAAGAAGCCTAAATATACGTATGATAATTTATTTACTACAAAAATATACAAATAACCAGAATGATGATGTTTTGTTTTCTAACGTATTTATATAATAAAAATCAAGGCTTTGTGTTGTGGGAAACAGACTGCTGATAATTTTTTCCAAAGGGTTGTGTAAACGTTTACCTCCGCCTGTGTTCTTGTGCACCGGTACTGCTTCAGTATCAGGGAGGCTGGTATTATTTTTGTACATCTTTGTTATATCTTTCTTATATTAACTATTATTATTTAGGTTATAAATTACGTTAAAATAACTGCTAGCTGTTACAGTCAACACTAAAGCCTGTAGCTAATTTCTTTAAACGTGAAAAACATCCATTTCTCAATTTGAATCGTACAGGGTGCCTGAAAAACAAAATCTAACTATTTCAACCGGGAACCGAACCCGGGTCTTCTACTTTCCGGGCGAGTGCGCTATCTACACTAACGAGAGAGCTGAGAATAATTTCTGGTTCGCCGCACCTAACTACGACCGCCAAGTTTGACGTATTTATCGTCACATACTCGGAGGAGCTAAGATTTGTAGGTATTTATTAGACTCTCTTTTCACAAAAAGTCATTACCTGAACCTCAAATCATGATGATCCTTGTGGTAATGTAATCCAACATTTCATTATTAATTTGAATCGAATAGGGAGTCTGAAAGCAACTCACTACCTTGGCCGGGATTCGAACCCGGGTCTCCCACTTTATTCATCCATTTCTTGTTCGTTAATTCAGCTGTTTACTCCAACGGTTTTAATTCCCTCACCGTGGTATTGTTTCATTAAATCTTGGAAACTCCTCATCATTAATCCTCAAACGCCAGCCTCCCCTACCAGTATCGTTATAAGAAGGTTTAGTTGCTGTTTTAAAAATGGAAGCTGGCTCTACTTAAAACAAGGTTTTGTTATTATGTAGATATTGCTGTATTAAAAGTTTATTGTCAGAAATAAAGAGTAGCCGAGATCTTACGACCTCTCAAAGCTGCTTTTGTCGCCGACTTGCTAATTTAAAGATATAACTAAGGGCTATGGACTGTTTCACCGATTAATTTTTGAAACTTAGAATTACTATATTGATAAAAATTAAATCTATATCTATCATCTGGGAGGAGCTATTATTAGGGGAGTTCCTCTGATTTGCTACGAAAATAGTTAACGAAAAAAATTAATTAAACCAAGTGAAATCCTAATTAAAATAAAAATTAATTCAAATTTAAAACCTATTGAATGAATAAATTACAAATTTTATATATCAAGAGGGTAGAAAATAATTAATTTATAATATGTTCTTGATGATACAAAGAAATAGACTCATCAAACCATTAATTTAGGTTGTTGTAGTGGTCGAAATAATCCTGATTCCTGTCTTTTATTAACTAATTTATAGTAAACATATTAAAGGGTATTTATAGGGCGTAATAACCTAGAAGTTGATTGCCCTTCAATGATCTACTACTACTACTACTATAAAGAAATATATATTTAAATATTTAATTTGGGAAAAGTAGCCAAAATTTGGATAATATGGATACTCCAATAACAATTCCAACCATTGTCCTTTTTCAGACAATAAAGAAATCAACTCTACTTTTAGCGAGTGAATCTTAAAATTAGAGCGACACAGGAAGTAATACGACAACCGAGTGCTATTGCACTATACAATTGTATTTATTGACTCTCTCTCTCTCTCTCTCTCTCTCTCTCTCTCTCTCTCTCATTGTCTCTTTTTCTTTCTTGCAAACACAAACACACACACACGTATATATTTTTGAATTTGATTATTATTATTTTCGGAATCTAATATCAAGTTAAATATTTCTGAAAATAGTGTTATTGGATCTTCTTCAGTTTACAAAATTATCTTTAAGATATATTCATTATTTTGGACTTTATGGTGCATCTGATTTCATTTTGGATTTTTGAAAAAATATTAATTCTAAAATATTACGAATTATTGCTGCTTATTATGTATTAGTATACATTTTTTATGTTGCATATAATTTTTTTTTATATAGATTTTTTTATCACTGTGATGCTGAAAAATATATAATTCTCTTATATGATTTTCGATTATTATTTTTACTCAAATGTATCTAATTCCAAATTAAGAATCACCTAACTCGAATTACGAAATTGAGAAATAGATGAATACTCCTTAAATGTGTAGAATTATGTTAAAATGAGATTACGTATATTTTGCTGGTTTTGAAGTCTCAACTGTCCCTGCGTTTAATTAATAAGGAGTTGAATAGTTATATAGTAATGGAACATTTTGAGCGCATTGTAACTATCAATCAATTATAAATAATGCTATATAAGTAATTCAATATCAAATTAAAATAATTTGATTTGCACAAGTACACTGAGAAAATTGCAACTCTACTTTAACATTAGATGATTTTAGTTGGGGTTCAGTCAAGGTAGATCCAAAAAAAAAAAAAAAAATACAAATTTAAAAAATGTATTTTTTAAAGGATTATCTGCCATGCATTTTTAAAAAAATACATTTTTAAATTTTTATTTTTTTAGGATCTACCTTGACCGAACCCCAACTAAAATCATTTAATAGTTACGTGTTACTTCTTGATATTGTAAATTGAAATATCACTAGTTCTATTACTTATCTGGAAGNATCTTCTTCGATCTGGCTTTGTCGATGCTCTTCATCCTCTGAACAACATCCTCCCCGTACAGGTTGGTAAGATGTTCACGTAGGCTTCCACAGTCATCAGATGTATGTAAAGTTTTTTCCGGGTTGGACCGTGTAAAGTTTTTGATGGTTGCCGAGCTTTCGCACATCCTGTGATGGCTTCTTCAGGGCTGAATAGAGAATGAGTATTCTCAATTCAGCCCTGAAGATGCCATCACATGATGTGCGAAAGCTCGGCAAATAAGAACAATTTGACTCGGTCCAATCCGGAAAAAACATACAGTTTATCATGTTGTCACAAGTAAGGATACACAACTGGTAGATTATGTACAAATAAAACTTTGAGAATTTTAACACTTACACTCCGAAAGAAATTCTTTAAAAATTACCCAATTAATTAAATAAATTAATTACTTAAATAATTGAGTAATTAAATCGACTTCTAGAAGAATCAGCTATTTATCCTTATTGAAGTCTCTCTTAAGACTCCATTCCTTTCAGGCGAAATTGCTTGATTACAGAATTCTTGAGGAGATATTACTACTATATGACTGGGCGGATTATGAATTCACGCCTTATTACAAGATCTCTCAGCAATATCACGCTTGACTATTAAATTCGGGAGATGTGCAGACAGTGTGGTCGGCATAGGCTAGGCCCTTTGTCGCCCTGGCCGGGGAATGCGAACGCCGGCTAATAACACCGCCACGTAGTGTGCGATGGCGTCTGGCCGCTTCCATGGTGCCTGGGCGCTTCCATGGTGTCTGGTCGCTCGACCGTGATGGGGTGGGTTTTGTGAGGCATCCTTCCGTAAATGGTGGAGCGCGAACACACACATATACACGGATACGCACGAACGGACGGACTCAACGCACCTGTACACGCCACGCTAGTGTGATTGCGATCGCTCCGAATGAAGGGAGAATCATCAGACGGTAAAAAGTCCATTGTTAATGCATTTGCCACTTCCTATCCGTGTATCAGCCGCTTCCAAAATTCAAACATTGCTCTAAACAGCCCACTAAAGTGCTATAAATCACATGTTTTGTTTATATGATTCGTTGAATGAATTTATTTGACCTATTAAATATTCTGGCCCTTGGTTTCATTTAATCTAAAGGAAAGCGTAGGCAGTATTCTTGTAAAATATATAGTATTGATGTTATAATTAATGTAAATTTACTTATGATACATTTGCCGCTCAGCTTATAGGTGGATCATTTTTTTTTTTATTTTTTTTATAAAATTAATTGTTTGTCCGCGAAATTAGTGAGAAAAAAAAAATATGTCTTTAAATTCTTTCAAATTTAGATTGAGAATGGCTCTTGGCATGGAGACATGACATTTATGAAGGTTTTCCTAAGTTGAATAAAATATTGACAAAACCCCTGCCACTTCTCCGATTGGCCGATGAATAAAGCTAGGATGATAAGGTTATTTTTAATGAATTAATTATCAAGAATTTATTATACACTTTAATTCAGATGTATCTGAGGACTATATGTAGGAACTATAAGTACAATTAATGGGACTTGTGCACAGTATACCTCCCATCGAGGTTTTTAAATTTAGATAAAATTCACATCTATTTGAGACGTTTTAAAAATTTATTTTTTTTTAATTTTTGTTTTCACTATACTTTTTATAATTACAATCAGTTTATGAAAAACGTAGGTTAAAAATAACTAATTTTAAAACATCTTATTTTAAGTATTATTTCAATTATTTTTACATGCAATATTGTAATTTTAGATATCGAATTAATATTTTTAACATTCAAGATGTCTTGCGGAGGTTTCTCAATCAAATTAGGCTTACCCAATCACTTTAAAAAAATTATTTATTTTCTATAGTCATTTAAAAAGTTTCAGGCAACAAGGTGGGGTTAATATTTTAAACACAAATATATTAGGGCTATATATTTTAAAGATTTACAAATAATATCTTTCATAGGAAAATATTTGACTTGAGATTTCAATAAAACCAAAAAAAAAAAAAAAACTGAATTTATTGATTTCGAGAAAATAAAATGATAAATAATTGGCGATATAAAAGCGGTCTGCAATCAATTCTAACGGTTAATGAAGTACTTCAACGTCTATGTTGGAAAGTAACACAGGGGTGATAAAATCAAACCTGTGTTCCGTAGATTTTATCAAAAGAAACAGTTTATTATGCGTGTAAAGAATTTAATTTCTCCCCGGGGGATAGGTAATAAAAGTTCTCACATAAACGACCCGACTTCACAAAAAAAAATAACAGCTGTGAAGAGATGTAATTCTTACACTGGGTGATGCTAATCAAACTAGATCGTACGGAGAGTCGCAAAGCTGTAGTTTTTTGCAATGATTTCTCGAAAGGATGATGACCTTTATGGCAATATTGCCCTTCATGGAACATGGGCCCTTGGATTCCTATCACCGAAATTAAGTACTAAGGAACTCTCAAATTGACAATTTTAATAGCTCGGTAAAAGCTACATATTTATTGATTTTAAAAATGGGATGAGGTTTTAGACTAAATAGGAAATAAAAAAAAAAAAAAATTCCTTGAGTTAGTAAAGCGAAACCTTTAGCAACCTCGGTGAGAGTGCGAATCAGCTTACCGTTTAAAAGTCCTTATGATCTGAGGAACGCAATTTTTGGTTCTTTATTAAAGTCCTGAAGAGTTCTTCACTTGCCAAGAAACTGTAGACAACCTAAATGAATCAGACGTGCCAACAAAGTTATATCTATTGTTAGATATAACAGTACACGGAAGATCTAGTTATGCATGGTATGACGCAAGGTATGATTTACAGAGAGGTAAGTCATTCCTACGGATGTCTTCTTCGAGACAACATCCTGACAGAGAAATTCACGACAATTGTCCACACAGACGGCAATACCTAAAGAGTCTCGTTCGCTAAACCAGTCCTCAGAAAAAGGCGAATTAAGGGAGATAATGGCTTGGCCTCAGTGAATGTTAGAATGTGTGAATCCTCCTAATCGATTTTAAAGCCTTGGAAATCCAATGTGTTCGTCAAAGAAGACCAATCAAAGAGTAGAGACATAGAACTTCTACTGTCTATGTGTGTCTTGATTAAGAATAGAGGATATTATGAGAATTAGGAGATTAGCAGAGGAATCAAGTTCATGGACTAGAAGGGCAAATAGGGTCTGGTCATGCAGGAGTGTACTGGGTCAAGACTAATGATTTTATTAGTCAAGATGGACTAGGTTAAAAATTAATATTAACGAATATAAATCCTGGCTCTGAGTTGTGTGACCTTAATTATCTGAACAACCAGTTTGACTTCATACAAATTAAACGTAAAAGAGGATGGATTAGTTCGAGAAAGATGTTCATTCATTAAATCATGAAAACACGTGAGGTTGTTCGAAGTGATTTTTTTGACAATTAGGAAGGCATTAGCTGGATAAGGAAAAGGAAGTAGGCATAACTTGAGGTTGGCATAACCCATTGAGAAGCAGCTGAGATTAATCTGGTAAGAAGAAAGTGCGACAGGAAGATGACTGATTGTGCACGAACAACTTAATGAGTAGTTCAATTCATGGTTTCCAAAGAACCCGGTGCCTTACAGAACTGGGAGCAAGATCTCAAACGATTAATCGGTCTTATGAATTGGTTCACCTGAATATCCTTATTTTTTTCGAAAACACTTTAAGTTAATGAAGGAAACAGGACTACGAACGTCCATAAGACTATCTTGAAGGAGCTATCTGACTATCGAATCCCTCTTCGGCGGTTTAGCAAGGCTCCAAATATCCAAGTTGTAAGTAGTCTTTCAAGAGTTTTCCTGTCATCTGAACGGCACCTACTTCTCCGACCGAATCTGGAGAAAGATATTTGTATTTTATAACTTTTATGATATAATTAAATTATTTTGTAATATATTACCAAAGTTGTGTTATATTTAATACCTTCCGTTACTTTTTCCTTTAAAATTTGTATCAAAAAATGCAAAATAAGTATTTGTTCTAAGATGATTTTAGTTGGGGTTCGGTCAAGGTAGATCCAAAAAACACAAATTTAAAAAATGTATTTTTAAATAAAGGATTATCTGCCCTTATAAAGGATTATAAGGGCAGATAATCCTTTATTAAAAAATACATTTTTTAAATTTGTGTTTTTTGGATCTACCTTGACCGAACCCCAACTAAAATCATCTTAGAATAATATCTACGGTCAACAAACTCTCCTTTTGAATAAGTATTTGTGTTTTTCTTATATTAACATAAGCATTAACTTTGTTGAAGTATTTTATTTAGGAATGTAATTTGTAGAATCTAATGTGAAAAATAATTAGATATAATTATTTTATATTTAAAAAACCTTTAGTATGTATAACTTTTTTAAGCTACTCACTTTCAGGAATTTAATGAAGAAAACAAGTATATTAGCTTCACATAATTAAACTCTCTAGCTGCTTGTGTAATTTACCTTTTTAAGCAGCTAATTTTTGAAATTTTATAGAAAACAATTATTTATATTCTCCTCGTGTAAAACTGTTTAGGCGTTTCTGTAGTTAATTTAATTGTACCATTTTAATTACGCAAAAAAATATAATTTTTTAAATATTAAATCCTTATAGAGCTGCTCGTTTTACTTTATTTATTTAGCTAGCTAATTATGGGATTTAATGTGAATATGATATTTATTTATTTCCTTGTATAAAATTCTTCATGCACGTAATGTAAATTATTATTATGCAGCTAATTTGTGTAATTTAATGTCGGACAAAAGTATACAAGTATGTTTCTTTTATGTTGAAACTTTCCTGCAATATACCATATATCTGTACTTCTTATAAAAAGAACATAATTTTGTTTCATTGATTTTATTTAATACAATTTTTGATGTTGCAATTGATTTATTAAGGAAATCGAATTTGTAGACTTTTATTGATAAGATTTTATCAATATAAAACGCGCTAATGTCCTAAAAATATATTAGTATAAAATAAATAAAATTTTCTACGTATTTCATCGCATGTTAGCTTTATATATATATATTTTTTTTTTCATATTTACGAAAACTATAAATATAACAATATTCCACGTTTTCATCCACATTAAAATAGGATTAGGATTAGGATCAGGTTATAGGGCGATCAACATCTTGGTTATTACGCCCTGACTGATCCACATTAAAATATGTTCTATAAGTATGAAAACTTGGCGATTGATATATGCGCAAGGCGTACAGACGTATGTTTTTCAAATTGCTGATTTGCTATTCAACATGTTTTAAAAGTTAGGAAGTGAAATTTGAAGGTAGGTAATTTTTCTAGGCTTCCGAAATAATAAAAGATGTTAAAAATTTTAAATTTATGGATATTCAAATTGAAAGTAAGTTTGATGAGGATGTTGAAGCAGTCCATCACCTGTGGAGTATAAGGTTTCTAGGTAGGTAGTTTGCAAAGCTGCATGTCCGTGGGCAGCCGGGCCGAAGGAGGCACGCCTAGCTCGCCGGTGGTCTCTCCGGGCCCACGTGACGTTAATCGCTCCAAATTGGAGGGAGGAGAGTAGGAGGGAGGCGGGGAGGGAGTCAGCTGATTATCCCCGCCGCCGCGGTGGTGGTTCGGGAGGGGTGGGGGGAAGTCAGCTGATTAAGTCGCCATTCTTAATTCCTTCCTTTTGTTAGTACTGTGTGTTTTGTGTCGATCAGCTGTCTGCAGGGACTCGAGGGCGAGCCGCCAGTGTCTGATCCGAAGACGACGATGAGAGATTCTCCCTCCGCGTGCTTAAGATACGCCGGCTAACTCTAGTGAGGGGGGGGGGGGATTTTTTCCCCACTCATTTTTCCTTCTTCTTGTCCCCCCCCTCCCCCTCTCCGCTCTCTCTCTCTCTCCTTCCCCAAGTAGCTCCGTATAAACTATATAATTACGACTTGGCCCCCCAAGTCGGGGGATTAGCTCGGCTGGAGGCCGCCTTGGGGTGGGAGTGACGTGTTTTCTCAACATACACACAAACCGACGTCAATAACCCCAAGAGCCATTAACATAACTAGGTACCATCCCTTCTTTCTTTATCAGACTTTGATGAGGAGAGTTGCATCTGAGGAATGCAGAAGCCGTTGCTAATCGTTCACTCCCAACTGGAAATGTTTCCAAAGCATATAAGTATATTATGTATAAATATATATATACTTATATGTTTGGTAATAAATTGGTTATAGTCTTGTTTACAACAAATATCAAAAACGATGGATATAACTAATTTACTTTCTTTGGCAATATAATTCAATAACTATGTTAAACATTTACTAAAAGCAGAAATAAAGGAACAATAAGTCCTTTAAATATGTCCTATTTTTTACTGTAGAACATGAGATTCTTTAAAGTAAAAGTAAAATATTCCCTAAAAGCAGATATATTAAATATATAAGCGCTATATGACCACTGGCAGTCTATAATTAAAATTTTTTAAATATTCACTTGTGCATACAAGTAAATATTTAAAATGCATATTTTAAATATACAACTATATATTTGATATATAATTATTCGTAAACTTAAATTAGTTTTCAGTAATTTTTTATTGTATTTTGCTTGCATATTCGAGTAGGTTTATTAAATTACCCAACTATAATACAATACTAAATATAATTTGCATCATAATTCGTATAGAGGAGTCCAAAATAAATAAAGTCCAAAATCAGAATATATATAAAAACCTTTTTTAAAAATGGAAGCTGATTTATCGCTTAATAAGCTTATTATTCAGCTGATAATAATAATAATAAGAAATACAATTAAGCGCAAGGAAAATAATATAATAAATTAAGTCATTCAAATAAAAAAATATGAATAATTTTCATAACTCAAATAATAAGGAAGATAATACAATTATAAATTTTGATTTCTCTTTAAACTCCCCCTCCCCCTTTTCTAATTTCAACCAAAAATTAATCCTGAAAACAGGAGCAATTGCCGAATTTTGTTTCTGTATTTTAAAAGTGATAGGCGCTCGAAATTACATAATTCAATATCGTTTTTAATATGTGCCATTTAAAATACTATATTATGAAATATAAATAAAATAAATAAAAATTTAACCCTGTTCCCCCTTATTTATTTTTTTTTTGTAACGCTAAAATTTACAAAGGTGTAGTAATTTAAAGCTTTTTACTTCAACAAACCTCTTCCCCCTCAACCGATAGCTATAAAGAAACTCATCTAATGGTTTGCAAAAAAGAAGCCTAAATAACGAATTTGGTTTCATTATTTTTAAAATTGCAGATGACAGTATAATATATATATTTGAGTACGTGTTTCTGTTTCATCATAAAAAAAACAACAAAAGTTCATAAAAACCTGTCGTTTACTCAGATAAATCAATATAATAAGTTATTTTTCAATATTCTTTAATATATAAATATTTCTACGGTATACATTAGTTAAAAGCTAACTGATGATACCGTTCTGAGCTAAGAACGACGGAGAATGTTTCTGAAATTCCTGTTGGATACAGATAATATATTAATTAATT
>KZ807572.1:354591-364617 GCA_000696205.2 Oncopeltus fasciatus
TAAAATTAAAATAATATTAAAATAAAATGAAATATGTGTAATGAAATCTTTGCGATGTAAGGTATTTAATAAGCTTATCTCGGGAAAGAGTTCTTATCTTTATTATTTCAGTTGTCTTTATTAGTACATTCATTATGGCTGAGCATAGAAGAATCTTAAAATATACCAAAAATTTGGCCTTATCAGAACAAATCTGGTATCTTAAAGGGAAGAGAATAACAAATCCAGATAGTCAAATAGCTAGTTCAGATGACTTATTCATCTCAGCAAAGAGATAATTGACTCTTAATTGCCGTGATTTTTATATTCGTGTTTCGAAATTACACAGTCCTCAAAAATTATTGACTAAAACAATTTAGATAGACGCAGTGTGTAATTTAGATCCGCCCACAAACGTCGGGGGTCTATAGTGAGTTATTTATCTCCTACTTATGATCACCTAATATCCAGAGATACTGAATACTCCATCAGCCTGGAGAATATAAAGAGTTCAGGTGATTATTCAAATCACCTAAATAAATAGTGATCAGCTTCACTAAAAAAAATTATAGTTGTTAGGAAAAGGAAGCATTACTTCTATGTTCCTATTTAAAAATTATATATGGAAATATGGTAATACCGTAAAAACTAGTATATGAGAAAGCCTCCAGTTACAGCTAAGTAGTGCATAAAAAGTTTGCTGTACTATTTTTTAAAAATTATTATTTTATTTATTTTTTTCGGTCCATTAACTTATAGAACTGCCATAACAATTTTCAATTGAATTAAATTTACTAATTGTGATCATTTCAGTTGTCATACTCGCCAATGTAATAATAAATAAATTTTATTTTATTCATGGTGAAAAAAAATTAACTAAAACATATATTCTTGTTTACAGATATTCAAGGAATAAAACTTTTGTTTTAACTGTATTTAACATAATCGGTCTTGAAATGAGCGGCTTAGTGTCCGTACCATGCCCATGTCGACTGGAGCATATTTCAGTAAATTTATCGTATGAAAATCAAGCTATTCATTTTGATACCAAAACGCGACTTCCATAGCATTTCAATGGATCTTCACCGATCCTACACAGGATAATCTATAAATATGATTCAGTCAACATATATACATATCTCAGGTTCTATCCGAACTATCAATAAAATGTTTATAATGAATATAAATGCGGTATTTAAGATTAATTTTGAAATTTGATGAATAAGTTAGTTAATGAGGAGTTTAGAGGAAGATCAATAATAATTCAATAATTAAAATATTATAATTCCTATAAAAATGTATCTAAAGTTTTCTGTAGGATGTCATTTCGATGGATCCATAAAAATTCTTTTTAGAAAAGCTGTAACATTTTATTTTATTTTTGTTTTGATTTGAAGCATCACTAGATCAGTGTGAGACTAAAGTGGGTCCTAAAGTTTTAAAATTGGGTTATTTATGAAGAGTTCACTTGAATTTTATAATGTATCAACTTAAATATAATAATAATTAAATTAAGTAACTAAGTTTAAAGTTTTTTGTTAACTTTTCAGATCATGATATTGTTTTTGCCTGAACTTTTTGTTTGAAGAAATATTTAATATATATTTTTTTTAAATTTTAAACATGCGTTTTTATTTTTTTTTATTTGCAAGTATTAAAGAAAATAATTTGATCATTTATGAAAACAATTAATTCATTATTAAATGTTAATTTAAAACTTCTAAATAAATGTTTATTTATTTATCTATAAATTTAAAAATACTAAAAAAATTCTATAACGAATCTGTTATGATGGGACTTGTTGGCAGAAATATATAGAAGAGAATAGATTTTTTGATTATAGCGAAAAATACATTACATAAATAAGTGTAATAAAGCTTTCTTCAGACTTTAAATTAAGACAAACAGAAGTTATTTATTTAATTTTTTTGGAGGCTTTTATTGACCAAGTCCAATAAAAGTCAGCGTTTCAAACATGTAAGCGCTTCTTGTTAGAGAATAGATATATCCACTAAATTCTGACTGATTTTCCTAGCAGAACAGGAAGATTATTTTCCTTAAATATTCATGAAAAAGTTAGTAGCACATACATGTTTTTCATTTTTACCTTAACTAATAATTTAATAAAAAATAATAAATTTCGAATTTTTAATAAATCTTTATATTTTGAGAACATTAAAAAAAATAAAGACAAGAGAAGGGGAGTTTGAAGGAATAGAAAAATTTGAGGTATTTTCTTTGTGTTTTGAGTTAAGATGAGATTTATAGAACATATATGTAGTTTTCTAAATATTATGTTGTTATGTATAATTAATTAATGAATATATTAATAAAAGAGTAATATCTGTTGGTTGACATATTATATTACAGAGAAGCTCAAAGTGAAGTAGCTTGTCTATTATCGCCATGATTTTCTAAAGGTTGTGGCCATTGGGTAACACATTGCAGACAGAACTTAGTGTAGAAGATTGGTCGGTATTATTCCACAGGTACGCCCTGCATGTTGGGTGACAAACCTTTATGGGAAAGGTATAGCCCCTGAGTAATGCGGATTGACAGGTATCTTGTCTTGATTAGTGATTGGCATACTGCTGGCAGGAAGTATGATTATGGGTGAGGTCGTTCCCCAGGTTGGATATGAGACGGCTTGGCCGAGGGGTTGGCTTGCTGATCGCGTGTCCAGCAGACATAAAAATCTCTACGGCTCCATACTAATGCGTCCTAATCACTCTTTTTAATATCCACAATCATGGTGACCTGTTGAGAGGAAGGCCCGCCCCCTGCCAAGTGCCAGGAGTTAATGCCTTCTCTTAATCAGGGCCTGGTATTAATACTTCCATACCCAGTGCATATGCTATGTTGAACTTAGGCTAACAAGTATTATTTTTATGCTTTGTATAAAACGATAAAGTAAAAACAGAAAGTACACTGAGAATTTTATTTTAATAAAAATTATAGCACAATGTTCACGTAGGTCGTCAGATGTATTTACCATTTCATCTTCCGGGTTGGACCGAGTCAAATTGTTCTTATTTGCCGAGCTTTCGCACATCATGTGATGGCTTCTTCAGNCCCACACACACGTATATATCTTTGAATATATGTTTTTGGCATTTAAGCAATTCCTTATTTCAAAAGTCATGTCAACGTAACGATGGGCATAGCTTGATTTCTTTGAGTTAAATCTACTACTGTAGAACATTTAAATATCTGGTAGATATTTATGTCGTTAAAATAAAACATATACATTCGTGCTCAACTTATATAGTGAGTGTGAGGCTCACGAGTTTGTTCTTTATTTAAGAGTAAGATAAATAGTATATACAAATATAATATAATACTATAAGCTGATTTTTAAGATATTTTGAATAAAACATAAGTCTTATTATTTATCTCTTAAAATTTTTTCTATTAGAATAATTAAAAAATCATCTAAGACGATTCAATGACATGTTTTAACTCAGTCTAAATATTAACCTATTGTTAAATACTGAGGAAGAAGGTAATGAGAGGAGACGGGTAACAGACCCGTAAAGGAAGGTGGCTACCTGCTTCCTCATGATACCACTCCACTTAGAAGAGGAAATCATATTACTCAGAAACAACTTCTAGATGGATCTAGGCCTGCCTAGGTCAATCCATAGTTATAAAAGTGGCTCGCAATCAACTCTCGCGTCAGTGTCAGATTCCGTGTCAGATTGCTTTTTTCAGATCGTCGGGCTGGTAGTGGCCCTTGCAGTGCCGGTGACTGTAAAATGTTAAATGGCAGTAACTAGTAAGTGCAGGCAATATAGCAAGTTGTTTTGAGGCCTCTTTTTAAATAAGTATATTTTCTTTGTATATAAATATTTGTTAATTAGCTGTAAGTAATTCATCTTTTTTACTCTTTTATTTCTTAGTTCAAGGACAGTAAATTTAATTGTTATCTGTTATTAGTAGGTATACTTGTTTGTTAGTTATTATTAAATTAACCTTAATTTTTTTCTGTATTTAATTATTATTGGCCCCTACCCCATAAAAGTATTGTGGATTATAATTGATAAACTAATAGAAATAAAATTTGGTTACAGATAGCAGACCCATACTTTAAATGGGACATCAGACTGTGGACTGTTGTGGTCTCCGTTCCCGTCCTGGCAATGACCATGATAAAGAATCTCAAACATCTTACCGTGATCTCCAATTTCGGCAACACTATCATTTTGGCTAGCGTCGGGGTCATCTTCTACTACATCCTCAGTGCGCCACTCTCATTCGAAAACAGAAGTGCCTTCGGGAAGTTTGAGAATTTACCAGAATTCTTAGGCACTGTTCTCTTCGCTTGCGGTTATCTCACCATGGTAGGCATAAAAACCTAATCCCAGATTCTAATTTTATGTTAATTCGAACTGTTTGAGTGTATTAAGCGCTTAAGAGTGTCTGATCTCATAGTAACCAGTATGTTCAGATCTATATCATACAACAATGTGCTATCTGGAAGCTGGTTTATGTACAGTCCTAGGGTGTTTTAAGTATATAAATTAATAATAAATGAAACCACAATTATATTATTATAAAAATAAGCAATTTAATATTAATATAAACAAATCTGCTTAGCCAGCATGGGTAGTCTCATCAGCTTGTATTACTCAGTGCGTAAAAATTTAAACAGCGGATTCTACTTTCCTTTTTCCAGCTGTGGTCTGCACTATTTGCGTTCCATCAGAGATCAGTCAGCAGAAAGACAATCTCGTCAGATAATCTCCGTGAGAGAGGCTAAGGGATTGCGGGCAGTGAAGGGTCGTTGTGAAGGGAGCGAGGACGCCACTGGTGAAAGTATGAGGAATGTCAACATTTACTTAACCCCCTCAAGTTGACCAACTTTATTTTTATAGTGGCAGCTGGGAACGTACTCTCGACTTTGAACTTCACCATATTTTCTAAAGATATATTATATATTTTAAATGTTACTCGGTATGCTAACATAATTCAATAATAGTGTAATATTTACCGGCTCTATTTATAAGGACCAAACTGTCCCCTGGAGAGTACGTCCTTCTATAGGTCCTGAGAGGTGGCAGGTACTCTATAAAGGAAGACACTTATAAATCAAGTACTGGCTAAATTTAGGGCTCCCACAGCAAAATATCGGTAATAACCTATAAATTAACCCTAAATAATGACTATAAGTAATAAAGTCAATTAGTAAACCTAATTGCTAGAAAATATATTTCTATCTATTGCTTATTTTTATTATAGTATACATCTTCTTTTAATTTTGTATCCACTTTTGGTGAAAAAACACCATTAGGGTTAAGAGGAAAATGTAATTTTTCAGGTATTGAAAGAGTAAGCCATCTTCGATCTAAATTGCTTTCGATACACACAGTCTCATCCTCAGACATGATCTGTAGTCTAATTCTGGAGTCAATAAGTCCATCACTAATCTCACCAGGAAGGTTCCTGATGACATTGCATGTATCGAAAGCATTTAATTTTTTTTTAAAAAATTATATAAAATTTAATGATAATTTCATTATCATACCTTCTATTATCCGTCTTCATTGGTTTCTGCAAACCATCTTCTCCTTTATGGGAAAGGTATAGCCCCTGAGTAATGCGGATTGACAGGTATCTTGTCTTGATTAGTGATTGGCATACTGCAGGCAGGAAGTATGATTATGGGTGAGGTCGTTCCCCAGGTTGGATATGAGACGGCTTGGCCGAGGGGTTGGCTTGCTGATCGCGTGTCCAGCAGACATNAATACTAGACTCCGAAATGATTTACCCATACTTCGTGCAGGTGACCAAGCATTTCAGACGTATTATTGTATTAATGTTTCGATTTACTAAGGTATATAACTAGGAAGTTGAACAATGCTTTAATCTATCAAAACCAATAGATTTTTTCTATTCAATTCAAGTTGTAATGATATCATTATTAAAATTATAATTTATTTGAACATTTTTCATAATGATTCTCAAAAAAATTAAATTATTATTTTATTTAAACGGACTATAAACCTCCTGTTTAATTATAACTATTTTTGTCTATTTTTAAAAATTTTTTGGAGTGATGTTGAAATATAATTTTTAGTGGGCTCTGTACACCCACACACACGTATATATCTTTGAATATATGTTTTTGGCATTTAAGCAATTCCTTATTTCAAAAGTCATGTCAACGTAACGATGGGCATAGCTTGATTTCTTTGAGTTAAATCTACTACTGTAGAACATTTAAATATCTGGTAGATATTTATGTCGTTAAAATAAAACATATACATTCGTGCTCAACTTATATAGTGAGTGTGAGGCTCACGAGTTTGTTCTTTATTTAAGAGTAAGATAACAAGAATGTTCCATATTTTGTCGTAAGAAAGTTTTACTTAATATACTTTGTGGTGGAACAACAAAATAAATTTGAGAAAAATGTTTGAGTTGCGTATCAATGCGTGGAATCCTCCCTCTAAGAGCTGGAAGTTATTGGAATCCTGAAAATTATGTTCCTCTCAGCATAAGAACTGACAAGATTATCTGAAAAATAGTATTCTGCTAAATGGGGGGAAAAAAAATTTTAGTTATCCCCTTACTTAGAGACACTTAGGGGGGGCTTCCCTCGAAGATATGTTGGAGATCCCGATGCCATTAACCTGTTGACCGACTTCTCGCTTGGATATCGTGGTGCGTTAGGGCCACTATGGCGTTAGGGCCAGCGCGTTAAGCCGAGAATAGGGGGCCTTGCGCTCTCCTCCATCCCGGCCTCGAAATAAGATATCGAGGAATTTACGACGGGCCCTCTAATGCCCGTGTTCTGCAGTCGGCTTGAGGGTGTGCATAGCAGGTTATTCAATCCTGCCGGCAGGTTATAGTGGGTATTCGCTGACCTCACCCGGGAGCGCTTCGGCCCCGGACACCAACCTCGTGGGCTTAAGTAGTGTTATTCCACCCCGGCAATATGTTAACTCGGAGAGCACTCTTTGTAATGGCGTCCTTGCCATATACTTAGTAATTTCTACAGGAGTGTTCCTCAGATTCTTATCGCCTTTGAAGAAACCAAGATATCGATGCACTTTATCGATTGTTGTTGTTAAAGCGTTATAATGTAAACACAATAATAGCAACTATAAACATTTAACAAGTAAATTAACTATTTTTCGAGGGGGCGCCAGGCTAGCTCAGGGGATCCGTACGGGACTCTCAATCCTGACGCCGCGGGTTCAAATCCCGCCCAGGTCATCTTTTTTTTCTTAATAGAAGTTTGTCCTGAGCCATGGGTGTTTAGGGTTGGCAACCTGTAGATAGCCCCTCCCTCCAATGACCCTAAGTGGTTGCAAGGGAGGCTAACACAGCAAAAAAAAAAATTGATTTTGGGGCAGGGTGTGTAGTCTCTCCATACTCCTATCCAAACTTGCCAATTATTTTTANGGCAAAAAAAAAACAAAAAAAAAAACTATTTTTCGAGTAAATAATCTAAAGGTTATTTTCACTACAATGAATATAGAACTATCATACCTTCTATTACCCGTCTTCATTGGTTTCTGCACACCATCTTCTGTTGGCGAGCGCTTTCGGACATTGTCCATCTTCTGGCCAAATACATGCGTTCACTGTCACTGTCTGTATTCAACTGTGACAGTGAACACATGTATTGGGCCAAGAAGATGGAAAATGTCCAAAAGCGCTCGCCAACAGAAGATGGTTCGCAGAAACCAATGAAGACGGATAATAGAAGGTATGATAACTATTTTTCTTTTTATCTGTCTTGAGGTGAACAGGTCGAGCCATTGGCCTTGTAAGACATAAAATGTTCGGTATGAGTTTATTTACATGGAACCTTAAGAAGTGTTTTTATTCCAATAAAAAAAAAAAAAATTAAATTCGAATCATAATATCTTAGTTGTTAAAGAAATCTCCTAATAAAAAAGTTAATTTCCAGACTTAAGAAAATTAGGCCGTTTCGGTGGTGTAATACCAAAATTGTTTATAAACAGAAAGACAAAAACCTCCCTATAACTTTTTTATAAATATTTCTTGAAAAAAAATGAGATGAGACCTCAAATAATATACATCATACAGATAGTTAACCGACAATTTTACCTAATTGTATTAAATTCAAATGAAATATCCAAACATAAAAGAGAATTATGAAAGATTTAAAACTAATGCAACAAAATTATAAACGCCTAATTTAATATTTCATTAAGAATTTAATTAAACATATAATCATATAAGTATTAATTAAGGTACAATTGCAAGCGGTTTTTGTGACATTACCGCACTTTCCGTTTTTAAGAAGAACATTAAAAGTGTTGTTTGTCCGTCACTCAACATTTCCATAAGTCAATTCAAACTTAAGTTCAAATACTCAAATTCCACTCAGAATGACAAACGTTTACTTCTGACTCAGATACGATCCGATAGAGAATGATCCAAACTAACTTTCATATTCTTATTTTATTACTAACTGAAAATAAAATAAAATACCATTTATTCCTTCCTCCTAATTGCATCTTTCTCTCTCTCTAATTTATTAAAATTTAAAATATAGCTTTAAAATTTATATTTGATGTATAAAACTTGATACTGCAAGGCTAAACGAAAAACTTGCACTTTTCTCTTATTTATTCTATTCAAATTCGAATTATCCTTCTTCCTGTACTAACTACCTCAAAACTTATGCAAATATTTATCGTGGAAAATTTTTGATTGTGGTGGCATCTGTAGAGCTTTTACAAAAATTATGGTACAAACTACTTCATACCCGTCTGCTAACTCACAGACATAAATACATGTGTAATATACTTGAATAAGTAAGTAATGTATAATATACAATAAATAAGCTTTATTTATTGTAATAGAAATAGAGTTAGCCTTGCTACAATTTTGTCAAATGAATTTCTTACATTATGAGAGTAAGCATCTGTTCATGCAGAGTACCTGTCCACATGAAACAGGTACAGGTAACATTTTTCAAGCGTTCCTTCCACTATTCATTATAGCTTGAATAAGACCGGGAACATACCACGAACCCGTATAATGGCTTACTTTTCTATTTACCTTAAGAAATAAATAATGATTGGCCAGAGATATGTCGATTATATAATAATTTTGTCTGCCCCTCATTTGAAGAAAAATAACTACACACTCCATCATTAGCTGGCTAGTGTCCGACAACTTTCTCTGGCGACCCCTGCTTATGCAACGTTCAGAAAACCGTGTTATTTCAGCTCTTTTTTTGGGTCGGGCAAGGTAAGGATACAGGGCACTACACTCCCACCTTTCGCCCTCAGGGGCCGACCGTGTACCTCTGCGATTTACTGGGAAGTCTGCATTATAATTAAACCAAGGCCTTCTACAGGCTCTGCGCACGAGATATATTCCCAACAAATCAGCTACGAAGAACACACTTCAACCTACATCCCTCGATCCTCTAGGAGTCTGCTGGTAATTCTGTTCAGCCCGGTAATCTATCCATGTTAGCGAGAGTATGGCGACTGGAACGTTATTGATCTTTTTCTTTGTTTACTTTTAGTAACCTTGACTTATTGTTCAACAAACTTACCGTAGGTATTCGGAACTTCTCTGATAATACACTGAGGAAGCTAAAATATACACACAAACACGCACATACGTGTGTATATAATCTTCTGGTTTTTAATAAATAAAAACAATGGTGTTGAATTGACAGAAAAATTTAATTTTTGGAGTTTTAATTGTATTAGATAGTACTTATTTGACAGGTTGTAATTTAAAGAGTTAACCAGAAGCTTAAGCCTATCCACTAGTTCTCCGGTGAGGCTCCCATAAACAGCGCAACCATAGTCAAAATGGGAAAATATGAGTGAGGATATAGGGCAACTACGGATTTTACGGGAAATCTGTGAAATATGGGGTTTCCATGAAAGGGTTTAGTCTAGGGTAATGCCAGGTTTTTACCTGTGGAAAGAAAGGAAATTGGGCGCTGATTAATTGTGAGGGAAGGAATAGTAGGGAGTGATGTAAGCAAGGATCTTTTTTTTTTTTTTTTTTTTTTTTTTTTTTTTTTTTTTTTTTTTTTTTTTTTTT
>KZ807572.1:364720-375431 GCA_000696205.2 Oncopeltus fasciatus
AAATTAATAAAATATTAATATATTAATAAAATAAATAAGTGAACATCACTGTGCAGAGAGAAGGGGCATATAGACCCTGCACCTAATAAGTTTAGGCATTAAGGCAAAGAAGGCAATCTCCGTTTCAGTCGCTGGGGAGGATTGTAAGGATTGAAGTCCGACGACAGGGATTGGGCAAATGGATTGGGATGAAATTGGAGTTTACTATGGAAGAGCTTGAAGCAGGTGGAGAAAAGATCTTGGACGAAAGGAATATAAAATTCGTTATGAAGGGAATGACTAAATTAAAATCGTCGATATTTATTCATCATTAGTGTTACAAAAATATCTAAATAACATATAAGTAATATAAAGCAAAATTCAGTATTAAAGTTTTTATTTGCTATACTCTTTAGAGGTTTATTTTTTTCAAATCGAATGAGAAGGAGAGCATTTTGAAAAGAAGATGTGATTAAATAATCTCCAATATATATTCTCTATTCCCTATTTGAAATAATATATATATATATGAAGCAAGTAAAAAGGCATTTTGAGGAATTTTGTATTTTGGTGGGGATAATTATCCTTTGTGTTTTCAGTTAAGATGAGATTAATAGAACATATATGTAGTTTTCAAAATATTATGTTGTTATGTATAATTAATTAATGAGTATATTAATAAAAGAGTAATATCTGTTGGTTGACATCTTATATTACAGAGAAGCTCTAAGTGAAGTTAGCTTGGCTGTTATCGCCATGATTTTCTAAAGTTTGGGTAACACATTGCAGACAGAACTTTGTGTTGAAGATTGATCGGTATTATTCCACAGGTATGCCCTGCATGTTGGGTGACAAACCTTTTTAGGAAAGGTATAGGCCCTGAGTAATGCGGATTGACAGGTATCTTAAAGCAAGTAAAAAGGCATTTTGAGGAATTCTGTATTTTGGTGGGGATAATTATTCAAAATCCTTTGAATAAAACATTTCCCGCATACGTAAGGCCGTGGAATACCCGGTACGCACAAACAGTGTTGTGGCTTTATTTAGAGCGCTGGTATTTGGAAGCAGAGCCCAAGAAAACCACCGATTTTCCTTTTATGGCCGGAATAATGCAGGGAAACTTCTTAAAGGGAGCAGACAATATCCTGAGGAAGTTGAGCGTCTAATATTATCTGGGAAACGATAAATTAAAGTTTCCGACGAGCCGTTATTAATAAGTTTAGGGATGGATTTCAATCCCCTGGCGATCGTATCTATGGAGGGATTCNAGATGATTTTAGTTGGGGTTCGGTCAAGGTAGATCCAAAAAACACAAATTTAAAAAAAATGTATTTTTTAATAAAGGATTATCTGCCAACGTTTCGGCTTACATTGTAAGCCATCTTCAGGGCTATCATGAAGATGAGAGAGGACGTCTTGTCCCTAAGTTCACATTTCCATGACACCTCTCTCATATTCATGATAGCCCTGAAGATGGCTTACAATGAGAGCCGAAACATTGGCAGATAATCCTTTATTAAAAAATACATTTTTCAAATTTAGTTTTTTGGATCTACCTTGACCGAACCCCAACTAAAATCATCTTAGAATGAATTTACCTTTGCTTCTCTGGTCGTTTTTCATCTTCAGGTAAAATAGATAACGAGAATGTTGTATTTATTTGCTAATTTTCAAATATAATTTGCCTTTACAGCTCTTACAATAAGAAATAGGTCTGCTGAGAGTTTAAAAGGTTAGAAAAACTATAAAGTCAATATCCAGAGTTCCAGCTTATTTTGCGGAAAGTAAATGGTTTCTTGAGAGCTTTTTTAACAATATAACCGTTTCGTTTGAAGTATCAAAAAGATTTAATTTGAGTTTGGCTACAGAAGAATAGTCCAGCTCAGATATTGTTTTCATTCCCCAGCTCGGCGACCACAATTTCCAGAAGCCAGCCCCTCAGCTGGCAATTGCTCTACAAAAGCGAAATGCAAAATTTAATCTCGGTCCTACCTCTAAAAAGAAATGACCTCTTAGGGGAAATGATCCCCTCCCAGGGTCTCTTGAGTCTTACACGAAATAATGTCGGATAAGTCCCGACAATCTGGGGTTCTGCAGCGAGTTATAGAGCTGTAATTGTAACTCTCTGATGAGTCAAACGCTTATTGAACCGATGATTTATTACACATTGGACTTATCAAGACTGTAATATTAAAAACACACAAAATTATAAGAAAAACAATATCCTGATGCCGAGTGGTATCTTTCAACCATAAGTAAAAGGTGGGTCATGCAACTGGAAATTACTAGCTTTGTTTGGATTACTCATCTCCCCTAGTTACGCTCTTAACTGTATTTTATAAAATGAATTTTTCACAAGAAATAAGTAAAACAAAATTTTTTTAAAATTACATTGCATTCACACATATTGGCGTATATTTTCTTTTTCATACTGCAACAAAATACGGTCTTTCATAAAAACCCCTCACCCTCGGGCAATTTCATGTACAGACATATCGAACTGTTTGCAGAAAGAGCTTGAACGCAGAATTTTGTTTATTTATTACAGTAGAGTGCGCTAAAGCCCCTCTAGTCTCAATCACAAAAATATACACACACACACACACACACACACACACACACACACACACACACACACACACACATATAATTGAATAATTCATATTATATGATTATTACCTTCCCTATGTAGAATTGGAAAATCTTGTGTGGCAATAAGTGTCAATATTAAGTAATTATCAATTGGAAATAAAAACAGTTCGATTTGGAATAGTTTCGATTAATTTTGTTGAATTTTATTTCAATAATTATTGACAAACAAGTTTTATGAAGAGAGGATTGTCAGCAAGGTCTTTGTAGTTGAAGAATTAAAAACCAATGTGTGACCAAAACAATTTTTATTTTAGCCAACGTTTAATTATATTTAGTCTCGACTGTGAATAGATCACCCTATTTGCCCTGATGAAAACCTGAAAATCTTACCGAAACGTTGTCTCAAGTATAACATTTTTTTGGTTACAAATTAGTTTTTAATTTTTCAACTACCATGACCGAATTCCTGACGATTCTCTCTTAACAAATAGTTCGATTTCCTTGTTGAAAAATATAATTATTCTGAGTATTTATCAGTAAGACAATAATAAGTAATCTTTCACGCAACTTGTAGGTTGCGTAGAGTAAATGAAATTTACATTTTTTACAGTTACAAATAAAAGGAAATTATTAAAAAGGTCTAATCTGTAAAGTACAATAAAAAAAATAAGAAAGAATAAAAGGTATTATCGTTGTCTGACTCTTGACCAATTGGGATAGAAGAACTCAGAAGACACACTGATTTTGCAAAATTATATCCTTAAATATCTTCTTTAATGTACGTTTTCTCATTAAATGTAATGTAAGATAAACTTTTGAAATTTTTTTGTTCTTACTTTTTTATCACTATATAAATTAGAACAAATATATTAATGATTCATCAAATATTTTTCTAACCCCTTCCCAACCCCACATATCAGTCAATAACTAGCATGGGAGATACGTATCGAATAAAAAAGTTAAAATGCATAACTTCATTTCACTAGTATAAATACATATGAGCCAGTCGAACCACCCAAAAGAAGTTAATTTTTTTTAAATAAGAGATAGTCTTCCTTTTAATCATTAAGGGTTATGGAGAGAGGGGTTATCTATAGGTTGCCAACCTATTCTAAACAGCCATGGCTCAGGACAAGCTTTTCCTTTACCCATGGACTATAGAAGCTTGCCCATGGCAGGATTTAAATCAGTAGCGTCAGGATCGCGAGACCCTAACGGATCCCATGGGCTACCATCGCGCCCCAGTTACATTTTTATATATATTATTTTGTATGTATGCAACGTAAATGTTAGAAGATAGATAATAAAAGTTTTAAAAAAAATTTTAATTTACCCTGAATAATGTTTCACATATATTAATAAATGTATTTTAATATTAAAAAAGATACAACGATATTAAATATTTGTGATATTTTAGCTATTAACGAATTTATCCATCGAAATGAATGATGGGCAGAGGAGGGCATTGATGTCAAAAGTGGTTTGTTTATTTTAAAAATTGTTCACATATAGAATTTTGAACGGACTATTTATTCTTCTATTTCTTCTGAAGTATCTGTGACGAATTGGGTAAAGATTTCAGAAGACTGCAACGAATTCAAAGAGATTATCTTGTTTTCTCGGAGAGGAATCAACTAATAAATACACTAGTGATTTCTGTCCTCCTCTCTGGCTAAATCTATAGTTTAGGGGATGGTAGATAAAGGGTGTATAGCAGAGAAGATGTAATCCTACATTAGTGAAGCGAGCGATTACAGTGAGGCCCCGAGGATTTCAGCGGCAGGGATATTAATAATGGAGTCGACGGGACAAGTCGTGGGGTAGCTCGCCGGCCACACAGACATATAAAATTCAATTGTGCCCATTTGCTGTCGGCCATGTTCCAGTGAGGGCTAGCCGGAAAGTCTCAATAATTCCCAAAGTCCTTCTCTCTTAAAGATAGGGCGGTTTGTGGATTGTTCTGTCGGGAAGGGCTGTTTGGGCTGTCATTTCCGCCCCAACTACATAATTCTGAGGATTTACTGGCTCGTGAAGAAGGTGTCCGAACCTCCCGAAAAGGTGGGAATATCAAACGTCCAGTAAACGCCTGGGTTCGAATGCTCCTCAGAACTCTTAGTTCCAAAGCTTCTCACCAATGGTCTTAGCGGAATGTGGGGAAATAGACTTTCAGAAAATCAGAGGATGGGAGTAGTACCTATAATGGAACGTATCTAGGGAGGTTATGAGCGTTTTCTGAAGAAGGATCGATATCTCGATGGCCTAACACATAATATGGAAAAATAAGAAGAATAATAAAAAAGAAATTTATTAACCAAAGTTGCTGTAAAATGTTATTTTTGACATATCTATTCTACAATATTTGTGTGTGTATATATATATNAATAATTTCTGTATTATAATCACTTTTTTTTAATATATACTTTATTGAAAAATTGTCAATACAATAGTATTTTTACAATTTTTTATTATTATGTACAATATGATCTGTAGGAGAAAAAAAGCCCAGTGGCAAAACTCCATTGGCTTGATATATAAATGTTAAGAATGAAATAACGAGTGTTTAGCAGGAGGTCTAATTTTCAAAATATGGAAGCCAAATTCAGTATTTAGACATTTAGTCACAATTCTTTAAATTATTTATTTTTGGTTTAAATATGATTCTGGGAGGGAAGGAAGTATAAAAGGATACTAAAATTTACAATCGTAATTTATTCGATGCTTCATGAGTTAAGAAAAAGTTTATTAATTCTAATGTGTGCGTAATGCAATTTTTCTAACGCTCATTATCTATATCATTTACACAAAAAACACACATTAAGGAAGAAATTTACGGATGTAGCTACGATAGCCGAGGGCTTCCCCCACTCTATCTTCCCGGTCAGAATTCAGTATAGTAGTATACCCTTTACAGGTATACCTTTTATACTAACATGGCTCTTAATTCAAATTTTGTCATTTATTCTTAAGCATATCCATTTTTAATGAACCATGGGAAAATTTGCTTAGATTTGCTCAAGAGCTGTGTGACTTACTTTTATTTTTTAAATAAAAAAAATTAATTTATTGTTGGTTGCAATTCATAATTGTTGTAATTTATACAACGCTTGAGCTGTTGGACTTTCAAAAATTAAGTGATCTATATACCTAAGCGGGTTGAAGACTCTTTTAGGTAAAAATGCGTTACTTATTCTAATATTTCAAACATCTGATTTATTTAAAAAAATAGTCATGCTTCACTCAGTATTTGCATTGATGAATAAAATCAATTTTTCCACTGGAGAAATCACAATGTTTTTTTATTTAATTCAATTCATTTCTTTCTTTAAAAAAATATTTATCAAATTTATAAGGTGCTTTATTTTGCAAGTTCAATGTAGTTATTGAATTCAGTTTGAAGTCCAATCTCAGCAATCGCATATGACTGATTAACAAATATGACTTATTTTGGTAAATAAAATATGGAATTTTCAGCATTGGTTGTGGAGTGTGTTGCGCATGTGTATGTTATGCATACGGAGGATTATGTTGGATAGAGCACATTTAGGGGTGTGTCCGAACTTCTCTGCTCCTCCGAGCTCTTCTTCATTCAACGCCAACAGTATGTTTCTCGCATGCGGGGGAATTCGCAGACAGGACAGTCCCTAATGTGTCGCCAAACGCCCACGGAAGGCTGTCACAGGACAGATGTTAGCAGCCGACGACAGATGCAGGACAGGAGCCAGATGAAACCACAACGACTCCAGACAGATACAATGGGATTCCTGCGGACAATTATTTGGTAAGGCTGGACCCCCCCTCCTCCCATCAAATTTGGTTTCGCCTTACTCTAATGATATTGTTATTGAATGTATTTCAGTAGCATGAATGCCAAACCTGGAACTATGTAAAGCTATTCACATTGGTACCATGACACATGTGTAAATTTTCATCAATTCTTTACCGATCCTTCGCAGGAATAGATACAAATTGGGTCCCTTCAATTGAACACAAACACGCCCGCATGTGGTATGTAGGTACACGTGTGTGTTCGTTGTCTAATATCCACAATTGGTAAAATATAGAAAACAAATTTGATATTTAAACTTCGTAATAAACACTGACTTTAGTTTTGATAATGATTGCAAATAGTCAAAGAAGAAATTTAGTTTAGTTATAGACCTAATTTTAAAGTCTAATAAGAGTTCTAAGAACTATTTTCAAATGGAGACCGTTGAGATTATTAGTAGATCTATACATCAGCCATGAACTTGGGATCCAGGTGGCACGAGGTCCCCTCTCGCCTTCATGAGGGACCTGAAGATGGCTTACAATTTAAGCCAAAACGTCGGCAGATAATACAAAAATATTTTTAAATTGAATTTTTTGGATCAACCTTGACCGGATCCCAACAACAAAAAAAAAACACATCTTTTTATAGCCAATATTTACGTTTTAAAATACATAAGAAGATATAAGAGTAATATATATAGAATAGTAAGTATTTTCAAGCAAATCCCTATAGATCTATTCAGATTTGTGTAAGAGCAGTGATCCAAAGTTTGATTGCGATCCAGTTCGGAAGATTGAAATGACGGTCGGCTTCTCGATGCCAATAATTGATGTTGACTCAATGTCTTGGCCCAATATCAGTGTATTGTCCTAAGTCACCCTGTCACTCTGTCAGAAACATAAACAATAGCCTTTTGACAAGTGGCTATTGCTTCCGTTAAAAGTGAACGGATTTTAGGATATGACTTTTTACTACATATGAAAATAAATTTAAGCTGATGATTAGTAGCTCAAAAAATATCTAATTGTAATTAAACTTAATCAGATACTATACTTTCTTTCTAAAATAAATACATTCCTATTTAATTTTAAATGAATAAATTACCTACTTTTCTGCCTTATACCAATTGAATGCTCTACCTACTTTTCTACCTTACACCAATTGAAAGCTCAATTTTCTACTACAAATTTATCTAGTTTTAGTGAATTGATTTCAATCTAATTAGTTGGGAAATTAGTTGTTATTTGAAAAAAAAATCACATAAAATAATGATGATTTGGTTCTCTTGAAAATTTTTTCTCGAAAATTTTATCGTAACCAAACGGTAAATCTAGCTATTCACGTTGATCTCAAGACGCGACTTCCAAAAAATTTTAACAGATCATCAATAATCCTACTAGGATAAATGGCTTGTATAAATTTATATATTTATTATAATATTTTGGCAAAAAAACACTAGTTTAGAAAGATATTTACGAAGCTAACTACAACAGCTGAGCGTNGGACCGTGGAGATTATTAGAAGAGTGTTAAAGAAATCTATATGGGTTATAAAATAGAAATAAACACTGGAACACAGTTACAATAACTTCTTTATTCTTCACAATAAAACTTACACACAACAACAACAACTTTATATGTAAGTAAGGTTATAATCTACAATTGAGTATGATAAATCGAACTTACAAAAAAACATACGTCATAGTTATGGAGTTACGCAGCAAATAGTCTCCGTAACAAAGAGAATTTGTTGGGGTTTTCAGTCATAAACATTTGATCCAGGTGACAGGACGTCCCCTCTAGCCTTCATGACTGCTGAAACGTTGGCAGACAATACAAAAATACAATTTTTTTTTTTAAATTCCAAGAATTTATCCGAACTCCAAGAAATTATCTNGCATGTTTTAAACTTACCACCTAATGTAAACCTCAAGACTTATAAAATATATATTTCATCAATTAACAAACATAAATTCTGTTTCATTTATCTAAACTAAATATCACCCCTCCTATATTTTGTTAATAACTTTTTATACTTGAACTGAACTTTACTTGATTTCCTTACATGTTTCTATGAGCGTAGCCTTTCATTTCACATTTAATAGCGATATTTAGGTCTGTTTGTGTAAAATTTTGGCTCGGGTAAACTCCAACTCCAAATTGTTCTACATTCCTGCGTAACTTCAAAAATATTTCTTTTATCGACAAAAAAAAATTGTGTAGAATACCATTGAACTGAATTAAATATTACGCCCCTTCCGTAAAAAAATAAAACCCTTTTAAATTTTATTGGCATATAAGGCTTAGCACACCCCGCCCCCTTCCAACCACCTTCTGGATATTCTGTTTTACTCAATAACAAATATAGTTCATATTTTTCCATTTAAAAGTGGCATATAAAATAATAACAAGAAACAATTAATTGTGGATTATAATCCACTATATTAAGATTATTAATTAATGGTTTACCACCATTTCTATATGGGCCAATCTGGGAAAAAAACCACATAAATAAGCCGTAAAAAGTGTTGTAATAAGGTGCTTCTTTTTTTACTTTAATTCATTAATAGAGGTAATCTATATTCAGAAAATGATGATCAAAATGAAAATGATGATTTTTTTAAAAAATAAATGACCCATTTGGGTATGCATATGAGGACACGCAAGCACAATGCACAAAACGATTACTGCCACATGGAAATTCAATAAAGAGGAATCTTTGAGTTATCAAAGTCAAGGGGTCTGACCAGCTTCTTCGGGTGGTTCTTAGATCGTTCGGAAGATAAGTCGGCTTGCCCCACCGCCATCGCTCCAGAAGACGAGGGCCGCTCTTGCAAAACCCTCCAGATAAATATCTAATTAAGTGTAAAAGATGAAGACGACTGGAGCTGACTGAAATAAAGTACTCCCACGTTGGGACATTAAAATTTATTAAAATTCACGGTTGGCGACTTGGATCAATTCCCTCCGCTCCGCCAGAGGAGATCACATGCTCTCGTGGACATCAGCTGACGGGCTTTCAGTAGGCCCGGGACAAGTGGAGTTCCTTACGTCTTCACAACGAATCAAGAGCAAAGTAATTCTGGCAGTTCTTGGCTGTGGGACGAGACATTAGCAGATCCTCTGGAAGGAGTCTAGCTTGAGCCTCCAAGTGTGGAGGTTTCAAAGGGAATACCTACTTTAGGAGAATTCCTTACTACTTATCTTCCAGAAAGCTTGCATTTAAATGTAGGAGTAAATGAATAATTTGAAAGGACAGTGTGGAGAATACCACGCATGGGTGATTGGTCATTGAACTACCAGAGGGTTCTAAATGTATTTTGGCTTGGCACTCCTTTATTTATTTATTTTTTTTTTCATAAATGTAAAACTTTCAATTAAAGTATTATTAAATAATTACTGTAGTATATTAAAACTTTGACACTAATATATAATATCCCAAAGAGTTATTCTGAAACGTAAGTCTAATCCATCTAGAATAAAAACTACTTTTAGCCGTCTCATCAGTTCATCGAGCTACAAATAGCACTATTGTGGTGTTTTAAAGTTGCAACTTGATTTCAGTTTATGGATATTTGAGATTGCGTTTAGGAGTTGCCAGGAGTATAAACTGTTTATTTTACTGAAAAAACTAAGTTACGAATAATTATTTTATTAATAATAATGGGTGAGATACTTCAGACATCAGATTAAATCCGAATAGTGGGTAACGTGATTCAAACAAAAGCCTAAATTGGAAGAGTTGATGAGACGCGTCAGACTAAAACCTGAACCAAAGTATTAGGCTAGGTGCTTAAGAATATTACCTAAATTGGAGTTGAGAGTGGGGTACTTCAGATTAGGACCTAAATAAGGAATACCTATATTCCCCTCTCAGGCCCAAAATTATTATAAATATATATTTCGTTTAATGGATGATGACCTTTCATTTATAAGTAAACATTCCTTTCTTAATTTTTTATTTCACGCCTTAATAGTAGAATCGTTAATGCAAATTCAAATAACGAGCTGCGTAAACTGAGCAGATTTCCCAAGTTTCATTTAATACGTATATATATAATAGTAAATGACGATATTTATATTTAAAAATAAATTTAAAAAAGCCAGAGAGGGCAATAGTTGTAAACGGTATGGCCCTGGACTAACCGGAAAGAAAGAGTACAAAATTAGAGTTTTTTTTTACCGTAGATATTATTCTGAGATGATTTTAGTTGGGGTTCGGTCAAGGTAGATCAAACAACACAAATTTGAAAAATGTATTTTTTAATAAAGGATTATCTGACAACGTTTCGGCTTACATTGCAAGCCATCTTCAGGGCTATCATGAAGATGAGAGAGGACGTCCTGTCCCTAAGTTCACATTTCCATGACA